>CAUYQU010064891.1:0-18958 GCA_963574635.1 Cheracebus regulus | reverse complement strand
CATTGTCTTATACATGAAAGGGAACAGAAAGTCCTTGGGATACAAGCTCAGGCAGCAGATAAGGATAATAGAATCAGATACCTTAATTGGGTACAATCAAGTTACACAGGTGGGTCTCATTAGCAGATGGGTTTCATTATCCGGGTGAGGAAACCTCTAGTTAAGAAGTTAATAATCTATACAAGGCACCAGAGAGGCAGTAATCCTATAGCTTTTGCAAACAGCAATCACAAGAACAAGCACAGGACCTATCAATAGTGGGTAAACAAAGTCATAGACACAATGTCTTCTCAGACCACATGGGCATCACATCCTCATCTAGCAGTTATTTTTATATCTCCTTTGATTTCAGTTCTGGCTTTCCCATAGCTCGACTGCCTCCAACGGGAAACTGTGTCCGGGCTCAAGCTCACCATATGGCGAGACCCAATTCCGAGGGGTCTCACTTGGGAACGAACCCCACAGTTTAATACCTTGATGACAAAATAATCTGTAGAATAAACCTTCATGACACAAGTTTACCTATATAACAAACCTTCATGTGTACCCCTGAACTTAAAAGTTAAATAAAAAAGAAAATCATAAAAGTAAGCCCTTATTGGTAAAAATTTTAAAAAGAAATATAATCTCCAAGTGTATTTCCTGCTCTTAAAAATATTTAATTAATAAAGTAATTAATTAATTTTTTTAAGATGATGGTCAAACAAGAAAGTGTCTCTGGAAACCACAGAGCCTACTGAGGCACTTTCTAACACCAAAACAACGACAACAAAAAGGGCACTAAAACAATCACAACAAGAAGATAATTACAATCACATCAGATAGGGAAACATTATTAAATCTACAAAATAACTAAGAGCACTGACAAAATTTCTTGCTCTTTCTGTCTAAAAATGTGGGTTTCATGTGGAGAGGCTAATTTTTTAAAAACCAGAAACTGAAAGGAAAATAAGTCAGTGAATGATTAGCTTACAAGTTTTTTTCTACTCATCATTAACCAGTCTTCCCTTTTCACTAGACTATAGACAGCCATAAAAAGGCAGAAAAAACAAAGTGCATAATAAAAAAAATAATAAATATTTGAGAGCCAACTGTAGTAGGCATTTAAGACATTTCACTTAATTCTCACAACATTGTAAAAGAATTACTATAATTATTTTACAAATAAAGAAACAGGCTCAGAAGGGTGAAATGACTGTTGCCTAAAGTCACACAGGTGACTGAGCTAGGATTTAAGTTCAAGCCTATGCTCTATTATGCTGCTTTGGCTTCCCAAAGCCCTTCAACTTGAGATTTTTACTAATATAGCTTTATTTTCTACTTTTAAATTTACACTTTTAAGTCTGAAAACCTACCGAATAATAAAAGAACCTAAAATTATTCTCAATTTACTTGCCAAAACAGGAGGTGGAATAGAGCATTAGAAAATTCTTCTAGCCTGGGCAATATAGTGAGAACTGCCTGTAAAAAAACAAACAAAAAACAACAGAAAGAAAACTAGCCAGGCATGGTGATAGTTCTGGCTACATGGTAGGCTGAGGTCAGAGGATTGCTTGAGCCCAGTAAGTAGAGATATCTCTTTAGGTAATCATAACATTCCATACCTAAAGTTATTGTTAATTCTACTGAATGTTCATTCTAACTGGTAATGATAGCTAGTAATAAAAAAAACACATTGAAAAAAAACACAGAGAGTAATTATAATCAGCTCATTTTCTTTCTTTTTTTTTTTTTAACTGTACTTTAATTTCTGGGGTACATGTACAGATCTGGCAAGATTGTTGCATAGGTACACACATATCATGGTGGTTTGCTTTCTCCATTCCTCTGTCACCTACATCAGGCATTTCTCCCAGTGTTATCCCTCCCCAACCTCCCGCCCTCAACTGCCCCTCCCCCAGCCCCCACCCCCAACATACCCCAGTGTGTGATGTTCCCCTCCCTGTGCCCATGTGTTCTCATTGTTCAACACCCGCCTATGAGTGAGAGCATGTGGTGTTTGCTTTTCTGTTTTGTGTCAGTTTTCTAGAATGATGGTTTCCAGATTCATCCATATCCCTACACATAACACAAACTCATCGTTCTTTATGGCTGCATAGTATTCCACAGTGTATATGTGCCACATTTTTTTTTAACCAGTCTATCATTGATGGGAATTTGGATTGGTTCCAAGTCCTTGCTATTGTAAACAATGCCATAATTGACATACATGTGCATGTGTCTTTATAATAGAATGCTTTATAATCCTTTGGGTATATACCTAGTAATGGGATAGCTGGGTCAAATAAAATTTCTACTTCTAGATCCTTGAGAAATTGCTACACTGTCTTCCACAATGGTTGAACTAATTTACACTCCCACTAACAGTGTAAAAGTGTTCCTATTTCTCCACATCCTCTCTAGCATCTGCTGTCTCCAGATTTTTTAATGATTGTCATTCTAACTGGTGTGAGACGGTATGTCAAAGTGGTTTATATTTGCATTTCTCTAATGATCAGTGATGATGAGCATTTTTATCATATGCTTCTTGGCCTCATGTATGTCTTCTTTTGAAAAGTGTCTGTTCATATCCTTTGCCCACTTTTGAATGGGATTGTTTGTTTGTTTCTTGTAAATCTGTTTTAGTTCTTTGTAGATTCTGGATATTAGCCCATTGTCAGATGGGTAGATTGCAAAATTTTTTTCCATTCTATTGGTTGCCAGTTCATGCTAATGATGGTTTTTTTGTTTGTTTGTTTGTTTGCTGTGCAGAAGCTCCTAAGTTTAATTAGCTCCCATTTGTCTATTTTGGCTTTTATTGCCATTGCTTTTGGTGTTTTAGTCATGAAGTCCTTGCCTATGTCTATGTCCTGAATGGTTTTGCCTAGGTTTTCTTCTAGGGTTTTTATAGTGCTAGGTCTTATATTTAAATATTTAATTCATCTGGAGTTAATTTTAGTGTAAGGTGTCAGGAAGGGGTCCAGTTTCTGTTTTCTGCACATGGCTAGTTATTTTTCCCAACACTGTTTATTAAACAGGGAATCCTTTCCCCATTGCTTGTTTCTGTCAGGTTTTTCAAAGATCAGTTGGCTGTAGATGTGTGGCATTGCCTCTGAGGCCTCCGTTCTGTTCCATTGGTCTGTATCTCTGTTTTGGTACCAGTACCATGCTCTTTTGATTACTGTAGCCTTGTAGTATAGTTTAAAGTCAGGTAGCATGATATCTCCAGCTTTGTTCTCTTTGCTTAGGATAGTCTTGGCTATGTGGGCTCTCTTCTGGTTCCATATGAAGTTTAAAGTGGTTTTTTTTCCAGTTCTGTGAAGAAGGTCAATGGCAGCTTGATGGCAATAGTATTGAATCTATACATTACTTTGGGCAGTATGGCCATTTTCATGATATTGCTTCTTCCTAACCATGAGCATGGAATATTTTTCCATCTGTTTGTGTCCTCTCTTATTTCTTTGAGCAGTGGTTTGCAGTTATCCTTGAAGAGGTCCTTTACATTTTTTGTTAGTTGTATTCCTAGGTATTTTATTCTCTTTGTAGCAGTTGTGAATGGGAGTTCACTCTTGATTTGGCTCTCTATTTGTCTGTTACTGGTTTATAGGAATGCTTGTGATTTTTGCACATTGATTTTGTATCCTGAGACTGCTGATGTTGCTTATCAGCTTAAGGAGATTTTGGGCTGAGATGATGAGGTCTTCTAAATATACAATCATGTTGTCTGCAAGTAGAGACAATTTTACTTCCTCTTTTCCTAATTGAATACCCTTTATTTCTTTTTCTTGCCTGATTGCTCTGGTTAAAACTTCCAATACTATATTGAATAGCAGTGGTGAGAGAGGGCATTCTTTTCTAGTGCCAGAGTTCAAAGGGAATGCTTCCAGTTTTTGCCCATTCAGTATGATATTGGCTGTGGTTTTGTCATAGATAGCTTTTATTATTTTGAGGTATGTTCCATTGATACCTAGTTTATTGAGGGTTTTTAGCATAAAGGGCTGTTGAATTTTGTCAAAGGTCTTCTCTGCATCTATTGAAATAATCATGTGTTTTTTGTCTTTGGTTCTGTTTATGTGATGGATTACATTTAAAGATTTGTGTACGTTCAATCAGCCTTGCATCCCTGGGATGAAGCCTAGTTGGTCTTGATGGATAAGTTTTTCGATGTGCTGTTGCATTCAGTTTGCTAGTATTTTATTGAAGATTTTTGCATCTCTGTTCATCATGGATATTGGCCTGAAGTTTTCTTTTTTGTTGAGTTTCTCCCGGGTTTTGTTATCAGTATGATGTTGGTCTCATAAAATGATTTGGGAAGGATTCCCTCTTTTTGTATTGTTTGGAATAGCTTTAGAAGAAATGGTACCAGCTCCTCTTTGTACGTCTGATAGAATTTGGCTCTGAACACATCTGAACCTGGACTTATTTTGGTTGGTAGGCTATTAATTCCTGCCTCAACTTCAGCCCTTGTTATTGGTCTATTCAGGGATCCAAATTCTTCATGGTTTAGTCTTGGGAGGGTGACAGTGTCCAGGAATTTATCCATTTCTTCCAGATTTACTGGTTTATGGGCAAAGAGCTATTTGTAGTAATCTCTGATGGTAGTTTGTGTTTCTGTGGAATTGATGGTGATCTTCCCTTTATCATTTTTTATTGTCTTTATTTGATTCTTCTTTTATTTTTTATTAGTCTGTCTAATCTTTGCAAAAAACAAGCTCCTGGATTTATTGATTTTTTGAAGGTTTTTTTTTTTTTGTCTCTATCTCCTTCAGTTCTGCTCTGATCTTAGTTATTTCTTGTGCCTGCTAGCTTTTGAGTTTTTTAAATCTTGCTCCCCTAGTTCTTTCAATTTTGACAATAGCTGTTGGGAAGAACAGCAAAGCTGAAAGGACTTAGAGTGCCTACATAAATTGGTTATGAGTAACACATAAAAAAGGAACAAGAAACTGCAGAAGGCCACAGCAGGCCTCTGAGGAGGAAGGCCTCTCCATGCATCATGTTCCAGTGCAGGGTGACCTCAGCTCTGTTACCATAAACATTGTGCTCAATGACATAAAACCCCTTCATAGCACTATGACGTAGCCAAACTTGTAGGCTCCTTGTAAGGTCCACATTCCATCAGCTGTACATAAATAATAAGCTAAATATAACCACATGTTCTTGTTTTATGAAACTCCCAAACTGCCACTGTTATCAATCCTTAGAATGACACACCAGTTCCGGCTCACTGATTCAGTTCTGGCTCACTGATTCACTCCACCATTATGTCACCCACTCCCCATCATTTCTCCACATAGCCTACCCTGTAGATCAAAGTGATTGTAACCAATAAATAATGTGGATGATCAGAGCTTGGGACCTTCACTGTCTCCTCCAAAGTAATGAGTGATGCCCCCCAGTCCTACTGTCTGTCTTAATCTGTCTTTTTCTCATTCCTTCGTCACCACTGAACTCAGGGTACCCACAGGTGATGTAGGGCTGACTCCCTACAGATAGGGTGTCAATTTGAGATCTTTCTTCACTTCTAATGCAGACATTTATTGCTATAAGTTTTCCTCTAGACACTGCTTTAAATATGTCCCAGATATTCTGGTATGTTGTGTCTTTGTTCTCATTGATTTCAAAGAACATCTTTGTCTCTGCCTTCATTTCATTATTTATCCAGTAGTCATTCAGGAGCAGGTTGTTCAGTTTCCATGTAGTTGTGCAGTTTTGGGTGAATTTCTTAATCCTGAATTCTAATTTGATTGCACTGTGGTCGGAGAGACTATTTGCTATGATTTCCATTCTTTTGCATTTGCTGAGGAGTCATTTACTTCCAATTATGTGGTCAATTTTAGAGTAAATGTGATGTGGTGCTGAGAAGAATGTATATTCTGTTGATTTGGGGTGGAGAGTTCTGTAGCTGTCAATTAGGTCTGCTTAGTCCAGATCTGAGTTCAATTCCTGGATATCCTTGTTGATTTTCTGTCTTGTTGATCTGTCTAATATTGACAATGGAGTGTTAAAGTCTCCCACTATTATTTTGTGGAAGTCTATGTCTCTTGCAGGTCGTTAAGAACTTGCTTGATGTTTGATTTTCAGTAACTCTGAAAAAAAGAAAGTAAAAGGAAAAAAAAAAAGAACTTGCTTTATGTATCTGGGTGCTCCTGTATTAGATGTATGTGTATTTAGAATAGTTAGCTCTTCTTATTGCATTGATCCCTTTACCATTATGTAATGCCCTTCTTTGCCTCTTTTGAACTATGTTGGCTTAAAATACCTTTTATCAGAGACTAGGATTGCAACCCTTGCTTTTTTTTGATCTCCATTATTTGGTAAATCTTCTTCCATCCCTTTGTTTTGAGTCTATGTGTGTCTTTTCATGTGAGATGGATCGCCTGAATACAACACACTGATGGGTGTTGACTTTTTATCCAATTTTCTAGCCTGTGTCTTTTGATTGGGGCATTTAGGCCATTTACATTTAACATTAATATTGTTATGTGTGAATTTGATCTAACCATTTTGTTACCTACTGGTTGTTTTGCCTGTTAGTTGATGCAGTTTTTTCATTGCATCATTGGTCTTTACCATTTGGTACATTTTTGCAGTGCCTGGTATTAGTTATTCCTTTCCTTGTTTAGTGTTTCTTTCAGGAGGTCTTGTAAGGCATGTCTGGTGGTGACGAAATCTCTCAACAATTGCTTGTTCATAAAGGATTTTATTTCTTCTTCACTTATAAAACTCAGTTTGACTTGATATGAAATTCTAGGTTGAAAGTTGTTTTCTTTAAGAATGTTGAATATTGGCACCCACTCTCTTCGGGCTTGTAGGTTTTTGCTGAGAGATCAGCTGTGAGTCTGATGGGTTTCCCTTTGTGTGTAACCTGACCTTTCTCTCTGCCTGCCTTGCGCATTTTTTCCTTCATTTCAACCCTGGTGAATCTGATGATTATGTGCCTTCAGGTTGCTCTTCTTGAGGAATATCTTTGTGGTGTTCTCTGTATTTCCTGGATTTGAATGTTGGCCTGCCTTGCTAGGTTGTGGAAGTTCTCTTGGATAATATCCTGAAGAGTGCTTCCCAGCTTGGATTCATTCTCCCTGTCACATTCAGGTACACTGATTAAGTATAGATTAGGTCTTTTCATATAATTTCATATTTCTTGGAGGCTTTGTTCATTTCTTTTCACTCTTTTTTCTCTAATCTTGCCGTCTCATTTTATTTCATTGAGGTGATTTTCAATCTTTGATGTCCTTTCTTCTGCTTGATCAATTTGAGTATTAAAACTTGTGTATGCTTTGCAACATTCTTGTGCTATGCTTTTTCAGCTTCATCAAGTCTTTTATGTTCTTCTCTAAGCTGATTATTCTAGTTACCATTTTGTCTAACCCTTTTCCAAGGTTTAATTTCTTTGCATTGGATTAGAACATGTTCCTTTAGCTCAGAGAAGTTTGTTATGACCCACCTTCTGAAGCCTGCTTCTGTGAATTCAGCAAACTCATTTTCCATCCTGTTTTGTTCCCTTGCTGGTGACGCATTGTGATTTCTTGGAGGAGGAGAGGTGTTCTGGTCTTTGATGAATTCATCCTTTTTGCACTGGTTTCTTCTCATTTTCGTGGATTTATCTACCTTTGACCTTTGAAGTTGGCAACTTTGGATGGGGTCTCTGAGTGGACGTTCTTTCTGTTGATGTTGAAGCTATTTCTTTTTGTTTTTAAGTTTTCCTTCTAACAGTCAGGTCGCTCTACTGTAGGACTGCTAGAGGTCTACTCCAGACCTTGCTTGCCTGGGAATCACCCGTAGGGGTTTCGGAACAGCAATGATTGCTGCCTGATCTTTCTTCTGGTAGCTTCCTCCCAGAAGGGTATGTGCCAGGTGTCAGCCAGAGCTCTCCTGTATGAGGCATCTTTTTGGTTATACAGGGGGCAGGGAGCCACTTGAGGAGGCAGTTTCTCCCTTGTCTGCCTGTAGAGGTGTTGCTGGGCTGTCACAGACTCAGTCCAGTTGCTGTGTAAGCTACCTCTGGCTTTTGTTTACAGAGGTAGGTTTAGACTCACCTCAGCAATGGCAGACGCCCTTCCTTTCACCGATTTGATCATCCTGGGTTGAGCTCAAACTGGTGTGCTGGCTGTGAAACTCTCAAGCAAGAGAGCTTTAGTTTGCTGGTGTTTGTGGGGGTGGGACCTGCCCAGCTGTATCATCTGTCTCCCTGTTTCAGCTCCCCCTGTTTCTGGGGAGTGGGTAGCTTTTTCCCACAGGCACTATTGGTGATAGTCAAAATGTCCACCGAGATCTGTGCCGACACCCATGGCACTGGCTGGAGCTGCTGCTCAGATCTGTGCTGTTAACTTACAGTGCTTTTCAGTCTGGTGGGGATCTCCTGGTCTGTGGGATGCAGAGGCCATGGGAGAAGCACAGTATCTGAACTGGAGTGCTGGCGTGGGGAAATTCCCCAATCCTCCAGTCAGTCACACTTCCTGGGTAAGGCAGTGCACTGCCCTACCTCGGCTTGCCCTCGTTGGGCTACACCTGCTGTCCAACCAGTCCCATTGAAGTGGACCTTGTACCTCAGTTGGAAATGCGGAGATCACTCACCTTCTGCGTCTCTCTTGCTGGAAACTGTGATCCAGAGCTGTTTCTATTCAGCCATCTTGCCAGATTAATTTTTAATAAATAAAATTTAAGCATATATGCAAGTGGAAAAAATAGTATGATGATTTTTTATCATCTCATTACCCAGTTTTGACATTTATCTGCACATGGTCACTGTATTCCCCCTTCACTAACATCTTTTTCCTGGATTATTTTATAGTAAATCTCAAACATCATCTCATTTCATTCCCAAGTATTTCAGTACATATTTGTAAAAGATAAGGATTCTTTTTTCCCCAATATTACCACAATATTATCACAGATTAAAAAGTTAGCAGTAATTTCTTAATATCATCAAATGTCCACTTAGTGTTTAAATTTCTCTGATTTTCTTATATTTACAGTTAGTTTGTTTGAATTGGGATCCGATCCAAAATCTAGAGATAATATTTGGTTGATTTGTATGTTAACTCTCTTTTAACCTGTAAATTACCAGTGATGGGCAGAATAATGACGCTCCCTGCAAAAATTCCTGCATTCTAATATCTGAAAGCTGTGAATATGTCAGATTTCATGGCAAAGAGAAATTAAGTTTGAAGATAGAATTAAGGTTCCTAATCAGCTGGTATTAAGGACATTACCTTGGGTTATCTGAGTAGGCAAGATGTCATCATAAGACTTCTGAAAAGTGGAAAAAGGAATCAGAAGAGAGTGATATCCTGGAATGGTCACCCCAACACTGCCTCCAGCACCCTCTGGTTCAGAGCCCAAGATCATAGCTCTTGTGAGCAAAGACACACACACATAGGACACACACACATATACACATGTGCATGCACACATACACACACACAACCATATACAAACATAACTAATATAGAGTTCATAATAGCTTCCAAAAGCACTTTACCCTGCACTAAGCCATTGATCCTCCCTGAAACCCTGGGAGGTATGATGAGTAAAGACTATTATTTTCATTTTACACATAAGCAACAGAGAGACTCAGAGAGGTAAACTGGCTTACCCCAAGTCACAAAGATATCAGATCTGTCTGACCCCAGACTTTTTGCATTTTTTTGGTATTCCACCCATGTCTTTCCTATGCCTCTCATGTGCCCACATACAGGCCCAAGCCCACCCCATTTCCTGAGCCAATTCCCATCAGGACAGTAACTCAGCCAGAAGCTTTTTCCCACCAAGAAATAAGAGTTGAAATGAAGATGTATTGCCAATCAAAGTGCTGCCCAGAGCACTAGGAAATAACAGCCACCATTTATTGAATGCCTGCCAAAAATTTTTTCTAAGAACTTAGATAGATGTCTTACAACACTACTTTTTTACAGTTTACAGAAGGAAATGAGGTTTAAAAGATTATTTACTTGCCCAAGGTCACACAACAAATATGTGGAAGATCCAAGTTTCAAACTCATATCAGCATAACTGCAAACCATTCTTCACCTATACCTGCTATGCTGCCTTAACACATGTGATTCTAAGCACCACATGGCCTCTAAGTGTCAGATGGGTTTGGGGACCATGAATGCTAAGTGGGACCAGGCAACATGGGGCTGGGAAGTGATTCCAGCAGCATTGACTGCCCAGGACAACAGCAGCAGTGATCCTTGATTTGGGTTTCTCTAGGAAGCATAGAAAAAGGATAGGGACAAGGAGAGCTAATAGTATTGCCAAGTGAAATGTTGAAGAAATGGACCAGGGAGTCCAAGCTGTGAAAAAAAGTCAGGATGAAATGAATGGACCAGGAGAGGGTCCCTGGCCTGAAGCCTCTGTGAGGTTCAGGAGAAGGTGGGAAGGAGAAACTGAAGGAGAGAAGAATAAGACTAGAAAATGTGACAGGGGTCTGTTAGGCAGAGGAGAGACATTAAATCATAAGATTTCAGAGGTAGAACCCTTTTGAGTGTAGACCTATCTGGGTATTACGGGTTGAAATGGAACAGAGATGAAGTTTTAACAGGCTTTTATTTGGAACGGAGGCAACCAAAGCCTTATCTTAAGAGATGAGTTTTGGGCAGTGAAGACCATCCTGTCCCTGAGTGATTCAGTCTCAGTCTTCTTAGATAGCATGTGGTGATGAATCCATCCCAAAACAAGGTTGACCTGAACTCCTTTATGCCAAACTCTCTACCACAGTAAATTGGCATGTGAGTCCCTTACATGGCATGGCATACAGCAACAATGGCCAGAGGCTTTCTTTGATCATGTTGTGGACAGGATGCTCCCAGAAAAGTAAGGAGCCAGGAGGTAGACATCTGTCTATTTAGATAAATCAAGACATGGATAGCATCAAAAACTTGGAATAAAATGGAACTGAGAAGGAGACCTCAGTTCTAGCCCTGCCTTGGTAATAGACTGATTTGTTACCTTGTACTAGTCTCTTCTGCCTGGGTTTAATATTCTCATTCATACCAGGATGAATTGGATGAAATGACTCTAAGTACCTTTCCAGGTCTAAATTCCTAGGTTCTAACATGGCCAGATGAGATGTCAGTCACCACCTGTGAAAGTATGACCTGCAAACCCTGACACAATGACAGATGAATGAATGCACTCTTACACCATTACAGTGATGCAAGTGGGCTAGGGATGGCTTTTGGCTGCTTTCAGAGGGCAAAATGCAACCAATCAACCAAGACCCTCTGTCTATCCACACATTTACTCATAACAGAGGTTCTAAGTCAACACACCTGTGGATAATTAGCATAGCTGAAAGAGTGGATATACAAATGATAAAAGCTTTAGGTTCCAGGACCAGAGTAAACACTATTAATAGGTAATTCCCCTTTGATCCTCTCCAGAGAGGCCACCCAGCACAAAATTAACATGAGTAAACAGAGTAGAGACAAAGGAATGTGGGATAAACAGACTTAAACTGGGAAAAACTCTCTTATTGTCCCTCTCTTCTCCCTAACTTAATGGATTGGCTGGCTGCCTTCGGCCTGCCCCAATAAAACCTTTCAGCCTTCCCAAAGGTTTGAGACTATAATCTATAACTTTATCTAATATATCTTTAATATTTTGCCAGCCACCCCAAGTGAATATCAACAGCCAACTTTATAAGAAATGGGTTCTAATGTCTGGCAAGTTATTAAAGAGATTTGAACAGGTCACACAGGGATTATTCAGTTTATTTTTGAAGCTGTAGTGTTTATTGTAGTTCACTTCTCTGGTTGGCTGGGGATTGCTGCTGAGTTTCTTCATATATGTTGAACAACCTGGTTGAATAATATATTGGAGACTTCTAAGAGCCCTAGGTTGATTGAACAGCCATCATATTCTCAGGCTTCTAGGAAAAACTGAGACTACTTTTCCTCTCTTCCTCCATGAGAGGAACCTGAAGAGAAGTTCAGAGAACCCTGAACTTCAGCAAAAGAAAGATGAATGTGTGTAAATTGGCATTTAGAAGGTGGATTAAATAGATGAATCAGAAAACTTCATCAATCTTCCAGTAATTACCCTTCATCTAGAATTCCAGCATAGCCTTAGGTCCTCCTATCCCAGTCAATACTGCCCCTATGCTGTGGCTGGTCATGACCCATCCTGCATAATGCTTCTGTGGAAATGAAAAAATGAATTCAGAGAATCTCTAGGGCTTCCTACTGCTGTACAGGAGAAAAAATTATCAAAGGCAGGACCTGGAATTAAGCTGAATGTCTACCAGCTCCTATCCCCCTGCCAATAACCACTAAAGCATAGAGCCAGAGAAAGGAAAGATTGAGAGCCATAGCAATTTTCAGCCACAGCTGTACCACTATTTGGCTGTTGCAGTGCTTGGAACGGTGTGGTTTGGGAGGTAGGGTAGGGGGAGGGGAAAGGAACTGTGTCTGATTGCATCTCTCTCATGAGGTAGAGGAAGAGCAGGCCTGAACAGTCTAGAAAGTCTAGTGACTGATGTCAACAAAGTAATCAGAGAGACTGCAATCAGAACACAAAGCACTAAGGCAGCATGCCGGGGGTAAACCTGGGCCCTAGCACTGGCTCAGTCACTGTAAACCTTAGGGTCTAAGGAGGATCAGTGGGAGAATGGAGATCAAGATTGCAGAGTCCCATCATCACTGGTCATTAGAGAAATGAAAATCAAAACCACATTGACATACAATCTCACTCCAGTTAGAATGGCAATCATTAAAAAATCTGGAGACAACAGATGCTGGAGAGGATGTGGAGAAATAGGAACATTTTACACTGTTAGTGGGAGTGTAAATTAGTTCAACCATTGTGGAAGACAGTGTGGCGCTTCCTCAAGGACCTAGAAATAGAAATTCCATTTGACCCAGCAATCCCATTACTGGGTATATACCCAAAGGATTACAAATCATTCTATTATAAAGACATATACACATGTATGTTCATAGCAGCACTGTTTACAATAGCAAAGACCTGGAAGCAACCCAAATGCCCATCGATGATAGACTGGACAAGGAAAATGTGGCACATATACACTATGGAATACTATGTAGCCATAAAAAACGATGAGTTTGTGTCCTTTGCAGGGACATGGATGAATCTCGAAACCATCATTCTCAGCAAACTGACACAAGAACAGAAAATCAAACACTGCATAGGCAGAAGAAATGCATTTCTATCTTGGAAATGCATAGCAGCCATTTGCATTTTCAAGGAGCTCCTGGGGTTGTTCTTCATTTTGTCCAGGTGTTACCAAGAATCAACAGGTATCTTCCACCTTCTGAATGGAACCCAGATGCCTCCTGGGCAGTGTGGTTACACATACATGGTCAGGATGCTGAAGAATGCCTGGAGTCAGAGTTGGCAGTAGGACCCAGAAACCAAGGACAGTGTTTCAGTGGCCTTAGAGATGGTGCAGCTATGGGATTGGAGACATGACAAAGATCAGGACTGCTGTGAGTTGGGTAAAAGAGCAGGTATAACTGCTACTGCCCTGTGGGAGAGGTTCCGTAACAGGTGCACTCTATCACCAGCAGGGAGCAGCATCTGCCTAGGTGGCTGAATGAGTGTGTCAGGGCCAGACCTCAAACTGTCCAGAGCCCCTGAGCATGGATTAGAAATAATAGTTGATAGCTGCCCTTACCAGAACAAAAAAAAAAAAAAAAAAAACTCACAGCATAGCTGGGCAAACAGGTGCCGTAAGGTGACCAGGCATTCCAGTTTGACTAGGACTGAGGGGTTTTCCAAGATGTAGGACTTTACATTTTAAAACCAGGACAGTCCTGGGAAAACTTGGTCACCCTGAGGGAGTCAGAGCTATTACCTTCTATGCCTCTCTCCATTACTTATATGCTCTCCCTGGGGCTCTTCAAATTCCTTGGAAGTCAGTGAGAGCTATGCTGATTATATGATGTCGAATTATAAAGTGTCTTGCATAACGGAAAGTAAACCAAGGTTTTGAGGCAATGAAGTAACATTGCCAGATAGATATTATCTTTCCCCAATATTTTATTATGAAGGTACTATGAAATATTATTAAATTACAATGAAATACAGAAAAATGTATAGTTAACTGCCATATGTTCTCACCTAGATCCTACAATTAGCATTTTTGCTGGACTTATTTTATCACATAACCATTCTTCTATTCATCCATCTATCCACCTAAATTTGGATGCATTTCAAAATAGTTGCACACATAAGTACACTCCATCTTTAAATATGGATATTAATAATATTAATATTTATATTAATGTATAGCATTAATATTGTTTATAGATTTTTTCTTTTGAGGTAAAATTTATAAACAATTACATATACAAAACGTAAGTGTATCACTCTCTGAATTTTGACATATGCATACGCTTATGTAACCCAAACTATGAATATATAGAACTATCATTGTGCCGAAAAGAGTTAACTTAGCAGGCTCAATTATTATCCTTCAAAAGAACTGCTTACAAGATTGGCACTTGGCTGGCATCTGGGAGCTTGTATTTCAGGAGAGTTCTGACCATTCCATGATAAGAATGGCTCATTGTGCCTAACACTATGCAAATAATATGGTTTATGCTTCACAAATGCTTTCTTTGGGGAGTGTGGAATTTTGGCACGTGGTAGGCAGAGGCCCCAATAAAAAAAATCCAGCACACTGAGTCTCCAGTGAGCTTACTGGTAGACAATATTTTACAGTGTTGTCACAGCTAATTGCAGGGGGCATTAAGTGCATCCTATGTGACTCCACTAAGAAATGACTCTTGGAAGCCTATACCTGGTTTCCTCTGGCCTTTACCCCATGTTCCTTTCATTTGGCTGCTTCTGCTTTGTATCCTGTAACTGTGATAAATCATGAACATGGACAGGAATAAGTCACAATGCTGAAATCTGTGAGTCCTCCTAGAAAATCTTCTAACATGGAGGTGGTCTTGAGAACTTCCAAGAAAACCACCATCCCAGAAACTTGCCTCATTCTCCTTCCCTATTAATCTTCACCCCCAATCCTTCAGAAACATTATTCTAATTTCTTTCACTATAAATTAATTTTGTCTCTTCTAGACCTTCTTATAAATGGAGTCATACAGGATGTACCCCTTGTGTCTGACTCCTTTCACTCAGCATGCTTTTTTTCAAGATCCATGTCTTGTCCAATATATTAAGAGTTTGTTTCTTTTTCTTGCTAAATAGTATTCTATAATATAAATACGTCATAGTTTGTCCATTCTTTTTTATTTCAATAGTTTTGGGGGAGCATGATTTTGGTTTTTGATTACATGGATAAGTTCTTTAACAGTAATTTCTGAGATTTTAGTTCTCCCATCACCTGAGCAGTGGAAACTGTACTCAGTGTGTAGTCTTCTATCCCTCACCCCACTCCCACCCTTCTGTCTGAGTCCCCAAAGTCCATTATATCATCCTTATGCCTTTGCATCCTCATAATTTAGCTCCCACTTATCAGTGAAAGCATAAGATATTTGGTTTTCCATTCCCAGTTTGCGTTACTTCGAATAATGGTCCCCAACTGCATCCACATTACTGTGAATGCTATTATTTCATTTATTCTTATGGCTGAGAAGCAGGCAAGAGAGAGGGTGTGCAGGGGAACTCCTTTTTATAAAACCATTAGATCTTGTGAGACTTATTCACTATCACAACAATGGCAAGGGAAAGACCTACCCCCTTGATTTAATTACCTCCCACCAGTTCCCCCCACAACATGTGGGAATTATTTAAATTAGTTATATGTTATATAACTAATTTAAAGTTAATTTAACCATAATTTGAATCATAGTTAAAATTCAAAATGAGATTTGGGTGAGGACACAGCCAAACCATATCATTCTGTCTCTGACATCAAATCTCATGTTCTCACATTTCAAAACCAATCATGCCTTCCCAACAGTCCCCCGAAGTCTTAGCCTATTTCAACATTAACTCAAACATCCACAGTCTAAAGTCTTATCTGAGACAAGGCAGGTCCCTTCTGCCTATGAGCCTGTAAAATCAAAAGCAAGTTAGTCACTTCCCAGATACAATGGAGTTATAGGCATGGTAAATACACCTATTTCAAATGGGAGAAAATGGCCAAAATGAAGGTGATGCAAGAGGTGGGCTCTCATGGTCTTGGGTGACTCCACCCCTGTGGCTTTGCAGTGTACAACCCCTCATCCTGTCTGCTTTCACGAGCTGGTGTTAGTGTTTGTGGCTTTTCCAGGCACAGAATGCCTGCTGTCAGTGGATCTACAATCCTGGGGTCTGAATGACACTGGCCCTCTTCTCACAGCTCCACTTCGTAGTGTCCCAGTGGGGATCCTGTGTGGGGCTCCCACCTCACATTTTCTTTCTGCACTGCCCTAGCAGAGATTCTCCACAAAGGCTATGCCACTTCAGCAGATCTCTGCCTGGACGTCCAGGCATTTCCACACATCCTCTGACATCTAGGCAGAGGTTCCCAAAACCCAATTTTTGTCTTTTGTGCCTCTGCAGGCCTAACGACACATGTAAGCTGCCAAGGCTTGAGGCTTGCACCCTCTGAAGCAACAGCCTGAGCTCTACATTAGTCTCTTTTAGCCACAGCTAGGACACAGGACACCACATCCTGAGTCTATGCAAAGCAGCAAAATCCTGGTCCCAGCTCAAGAAGCCATTTTTTCCTCCTAGGCCTCCAGGATGGGAGAAGCTGCTGTGAAGGTCTCTGATATGCCCTGGAGACATTTTTTCCTTTGTCTTGGTGATTAACATTTGGTTCCCCCTTGCTTATGCAAATTTCTGCAGCTGGCTTGCATTTCTCCCCAGAAAATAAAGTTTCCTCTTCTATTGCATTGTCAAATTTTCCAAACTTTTATGCTCTTCTTCCTCTTGAATGCTCTACCACTTAGAAATTTGTTCTGCCAGATATCCTAAATCATCTCTCTACTTCCAAGTGCCACAGATCTCTAGGGCTGGGGCAAAATGTGGCTAGTCTCCTTGCATAGAAGAGTGACCTTTACTCCTGTTACCAACAAGTTCCTCATCTCCATCGGAAACCATTACAACCTGGACTTTATTGTCCATATCACTATCAGCATTTTGGTCAAAGCCATTCAACAAATATCTAGGAAGTTCCAAACTTTTCCATATCTTTCTATCTTCATCTGAGCCCCTCAAACTGTTTTAATCTCTGCCTGTTACCTAGTTCCAAAGTTGCTTCCACATTTTCTGGTATCTTTACATCAGCACCCCATTACCCCATGCCAATTTACTGTATTTGTCTGTTCTCATGCTGCTAATAAAGACATATCTGAGACTGGTTAATTTATAAAGGAAAGAGGTTTAATTGACTCACAGTTCCACATGGCTGGGGAGGCCTCAAAATCATGGCAGAAGATGAATGAGGAGACAAGACACATCTCACATGGTGGTAGACAAGAGAAAGGGTGTGCAGGGGAACTCCCCTTTATAAAACCAACAGCTCTCATGAGACTTATTCACTATCCTGAGAACAACACAGAAAAGACCCACCCCTGTGATTCAATTACCTCCCACCAAGTCCCTGTCACTGGATGTGAGAATTACGGGAGCTACAATTCAAGATGAGATTTGGGTGGAGACACACCCAAACCATATCAAGTGCCGATGCTATTTTGATGAAAATTGCATTGACTCTTTGGATTGCTTTTGAAAGTATGGTCATTTTCTCAATATTGATTCCACTCATCCATGAGCATGAGATATGTTTCTATTTGTGTCATCTATGACTTCTTTTAGCAGTGTTTTGTAATTTTTCTTGCAGAGATCTTTCACCTCCTTGGTTAGGTATATTCTTAAGTATTTTATTTTTTGTAAGGGACTGGCTTCTTGATTTGTTTATCAGCTTGATTGTTGGGGGCATATAGTAGTGCTACATATTTGTGTACATTGCTTTTGTATACTGAAACTTTACTGAATTTATTTGTCAGATCCAGGAGCTTTATAGATAAGTGTTTAGGGTTTTTAAAGTATATGATTATATCATCAGTGAACAGTGAGTTTGACTTTTTTTTTTACTGATTTGGATGCCCTTTCTTTCTTTTTCTTTTTCTTTTGAGGCAGTCTCACTCTGTTGCCCAGGCTGGATTGCAGTGGCATCATCTTGGCTCACTGCAGCCTCCATCTCCCAGGTCCAAGCGAGTCTCCTACCTCAGCATCCCAAGTAGTTGGAATCACGAGCATGTGCCACCACACCCAGCTAACTTTTTTTTTTTTATATTTTTCCAACAGATGGAGTTTCACCATGTTGGCCAGGCTGGTCTCAAACTCCTGACCTCAAATGATCCACCTGACTTGTCCTCCCAAAGTGCTGAGATTACAGGCATGAGATCTGTGCCTGGTCTGGATGTTTTTTATTTCTTTCTCTTCCCTGATCGCTTTGGCTAGGACCTCAGTACTATGTTTGTTTGTTTGTTTGTTTATTGCATTTTAGGTTTGGGGGTGCATGTGAAGAACATGCAAGATTGTTGCATAGGTACACACATGGCAGTGCGATTTTCTGCCTTCCTCCCCATCACCTGTATCTGGCATTTCTCCCCATGCTATCTCTCCCCAACTCCCCACCCCCCACTGTCTCTCCCCTATTTTCCCCCGACAGACCCCAGTGTGTGATGCTCCCCTCCCTGTGTCCATGTGTTCTCATTGTTCAACATTCACCTATGAGTGAGAACATGCGGTGTTTGATTTTGTGTTCCTGCGTCAGTTTGATGAGCATGATGGTTTCCAGGTTCATCCATGTCCCTACAAAGGACATGTTTGCTTTTTATGGCTGCATAGTATTCCATGGTGTATATGTGCCACATTTTCCCTGTCCAGTCTATCATCGATGGGCATTTGGGTTGGTTCCAGGTCTTTGCTACTGTAAACAGTGCCATGATGAGCATACTTGTACATGTGTCTTTATAATAGAATGATTTATAGTCCTTTGGGTATATACCCAGTAATGGGATTGCTGGGTCAAATGGAATTTCTATTTCTAGAT
>CAUYQU010064889.1:0-11249 GCA_963574635.1 Cheracebus regulus | reverse complement strand
ATGATTGAACTAATTTACACTCCCACCAACAGTGTAAAAGTGTTCCTATTTCTCCACATCCTCTCCAGCATCTGTTGTCTCCAGATTTTTTAATGATCTTGCTCCTCTAGCTCTTTCAATTTTGATGATAGGGTATCAATTTTAGATCTTTCCTCCATTCTCATATGGACATTTATTGCTATAAATTTCCCTCTAGACACTGCTTTAAATGTGTCCCAGAGATTCTGGTATGTTGAGTTGAACACTTTTTCATATACTTATTGGCTATCTGGATGGCCCCTTTTGTGAGAGACTTGTATAAATCTTTGGCCCATTTTAAAGGACTTTGTTGGCCAGAGGCAGTGGCTCACACCTGTAATCCGAGCTCTTTGGAAGGCCGAGGTTGGTGGATCACCTGAGGTTGGGAGTTCAAGACCAGCCTGGCCAACATGATGAAACCCTGTCTCTACTAGAAATACGAAAATTAGCCAGGTGTGATGGCGAGCACCTGTAGTCCCAGCTACTCGGGAGGCTGAGGCAGGAGAATCATTTGAACCCAAAAGGTGGAGGTTGCAGTGAGCTGAGATCATGCTACTGCACTCCAGCCTGGATGACAGCAAGATTCCGTCTCAAAAAAAAAAAGTATATATGAGCACGTATATGTATGCATATTTAATTTATCCATCCCTTGGTTGACAGAATCTTGCTCTGTTGCCCAGTCTGGAGTGCAGTGGTGTGATTTTGGCTCACTGAAGCCTTAACCTCATGGGCTCAAGAGATCTTCCTTCCTCAGCCGCCTGAGTAGTTGGGATTAAAGGTGCATGCCACCATGTCCAGCTAGTTAAAAAAAAAAAATTAAGTGGAGATAAGGTCTTGCTATGTTACCCGGGCTGGTCTTGAATTCCCGGGTTCAAGTGATCTTACTGCCTCAGTCTCTCAAAGTGCTGGGATTACAGGCATGATCCACTGTGCCTGGCTGATGATCTCTTTTTGTTTAAATTATAGACTTCCCCCCCTGCCAATACACTCTATTGAACACAGACTTTTTTTTTTTTTTTAAGATGGAGTCTCCCTCTGTCACTCAGGCTGGAGTGCAGTGGCAAGATATCAGCTCACTGCAACCTCTGCCTTCCAGGTTCAAGAAATTCTCTTGCCTCAGCCTCCCTAGTAGCTGGGACTACAGGTGTGTGCCACCATGTCCAACTAACTTTTGTATTTTTAGTAGAGACGGGGTTCACCATGCTGGTCAGGCTGGTCTTGAACTCCTGACCTCGTGATCTGCCCACCCCGGCCTCCCAAAGTGCTGGGTTTACAGGTGTGAGCCACCTTGCCCAGCAACTTTTTTTTTTAAAAACACATTTTAGTCTAGGATTCATCTCAAATTCATTTACATCAGGGCTGAGTTGCAGAGTCAGGGATTATTTTTTCCTCTCTGTGCAGTTGGCCCAGTGCCATTTATTGACAGCCACGCTCTCCACTGAGCTGCACTGGCTCCTGTGCCTCCTGTCAAGTGTGACCACATCTTTGTGTCTGTCTATGGACTCCTGTTTACTGCATTGGTCTGAGTATATGTCCATGTGCAACCTTTCAGGATCTTAGTTGCTGCAGCTTTAAAACAAGTGCCACTGTCTGGCAGTGAAATCCCCCAGCTGGGTTCTTGTTTTTTTTCAGGGTCGCCTTGGCTGCTCTGGGGTCTTTGATTTTCCATGTCCACGGAAGAACCATCTTCAATGTGCACAAAAAATGCTAGGATTTCGAGTGGGATTCCACTGACTCTGTACAGAAAATTAGGGAGACTTGGCATCTTAAAATATTGAGTCAATCCATGAACATGATATATTCTTCTATTAATTTAGCTATTCTTTAATTTTTTTCTCAGTTATGTTTTGTGTTTTATATTTTTCCTTTTCTTTTTTTTTTTAATTTTTTGTATACTTCCTCTGAAAGTGTTTTATATTTTTCAGGGTAAAGTCTTGTGTATCTTTCCTTACTGTTTTTCCTAGGTAGTTTTTTGTTTGGATACTGTTGTAAAAATGCTCTTTCAAAAGTTTATTTTCTTTCTTTCTCTCTCTCTCTCTCTCTTTTTTTTTTCTTTTGAGATGGAGCTGCTTCACCCTGTCACCTAGGCTGGAGTGCAATGGCATGATCTCGGCTCACTGCAACCTCTACCTCCTGGGTTCAAGCAATTCTCCTGCCTCAGCCTCCTGAGTGGCTGGGATTACAGGCACCTGCCACCGTGCCCGGCTAATTTTTGTGTTTCAGTGATGAGGTTTCACCTTGTTGGCCAGGCTGGTTTTGAACATCTGACTTCAAGTGTTCTGCCCACCTTGGCCTCCCAAAATGCTACAATTACAGGGGTGAGCCACCGCACCGGGCCAAAAATTTATTTTCTAATTGTTATTGCCAGTATGTAGAATGAACTAATGGGGGAGGGTCATTTAATTGTGATAAAATATGCATAACATAAAATTTACCATTTTAACAAATTTTAAAGTCTACAATTCAATAGTATTGAGAACATTCACATTGTTGTGCAATTGTGCAACTGATTTTTAATATCAGCTTTGTTGAGATAATTGACATATGTTAAAATTTGCCAATTTTAGGTGTGCAGTTCAATGAGTTCTGTTTCTCCCACTGTAGTCTCTCCGTTTCCAGAATTTCAGGTAAAGAATACTAACACGCAGCCAGCGCAGCTGCCAGTGCGGTGTAGGGGCAGGCGCGGATCCCACCACCGCCAAGCGCTCGGCTGGCCACCTCCAGCTGCCGCCTGCCGGGACTGGAGCGCGCCGCCGCCGCGGACACGATCCTGGCCTCAGGCCGGAGCAGCCCCACCATGCCGAGGGAACGCAGGGAGCGGGATGCCATGAAGGAGGACGGCGGTGCTGAGTTCTCAGCTCGCTCCAGGAAGAGGAAGGCAAACGTGGCCGTTGATCCAGATGAAGAAATGGCCAAAATCGACCGGACGGCGAGGGACCAGTGTGGGAGCCGGGCCTGGGACAATAATGCAATCTGTGCGGATCCCTGCTCCCTGATCCCCACACCTGACAAAGAAGAAGATGAGCTGGTTTATCCAAACTCAATGTGCAAACCAGGGCATATGGCACTGTCCAGTGGTTCCCCACTGCCTGTACTGAGCTGGGCAAATAGAAAGTCTGAAAATCATGTCAAACAAGGAAAAGACATACTTAAGGGATAAGCACTTTCTTGAGCAACACCCTCTTCTGCAGGCAAAAATGCGAGTAATTCTTCTGGATTGGTTAATGGAGGTGTGTGAAGTCTGTAAGCTTCACAGGGAGACCTTTTACTTGGCACAAGATTTCTTTGACCGGTATATGGCGACACAATAAAATGTCGTAAAAACTCTTTTACAGCTTATTGGGATTTCATCTTTATTTATAGCAGCCAAACTTGAGGAAATCTATCTTCCAAAGTTACACCAGTTTACATATGTGACAGATGGAGTGTGTTAAGGAGATGAAATACTTACCATGGAATTAATGATTATGAAGGCCCTTAAGTGACGTTTAAGTCCCCTGACTATTGTGTCCTGGCTGAATGTATACATGCAGGTTGCACATCTAAATGACATACATGAAGTGCTACTGCCGCAGTATCCCCAGCAAACCTTTATACAGATTGCAGAGCTGTTGAACCTCTGTGTCCTGGATGTCGACTGCCTCGAATTTCCTTATGGTATACTTGCTGCTTTGCCTGTGTATCATTTCTCTTCATCTGAATTGATGCAAAAGGTTTCAGGATATGAATGGTGCGACATAGAGAACTGTGCCAAGTGGATGGTTCCATTTGTCATGGTTGTAAGGGAGATGGGGACCTCAAAACTGAAGCACTTCAGGGGCGTCACGGATGAAGATTCGCACAACATACAGACCCACAGAGACAGCTTGGATTTGCTGGACAAAGCCCAAGCCAAGAAAGCCATGTTGTCTGAACAAAATCTTCTCTCCCCAGTGGGCTCCTCACCCCTCTACAGAACAGTAAGAAGCAGAGCAACAGGCTGGAAATGGCATGACACCCCAGCCTTCACCAAAGACAGTCATGCAGAAGCCCCTGCCCCACATTCTCTTCTGTCCTCTGCAGCGGAGGCGTGCGTTCGCTTTTACAAATATCTAAATGGAAGAGTGTTTCTTCCACAACAGATGTATTTCTGTGGATGGTATCGGACAGGGCAAAGTATTTTTTATTGAATGCTTATAGGTTTTTTTAAATAAGTGGGTCAAGTACACCAGCCACCTCCAGACACCAGTGCGTGCTCCCGATGCCGCTATGGAAGGTGCTACTTGACCTGAGGGACTCACGACAACAAAAGCTTGAAGCTGCGGAGGGCCGCGGTGGCGTGGCTCTCCCCGTGGGGTGCTCTGGGCTGCATTGTACCAAGTGGAGCAGGTGGTTGTGGGCAAGTGTTGTGCAAACTCCACAGCCAGCTGAGCAGGGCGCTACCCTCTCCACACTATCAGTTGACAATGTTGTACAACACCTTTAATGAACTCTGTTTTGTAACTGCTGCTATATGTATCCGTTTTTTAATAAAGATAATACTGTCTTTGAAAAAAAAAGGGAAAGAATCCTAACACAGGTATCTTTTGTGTCTGGCTCCTTTCACTTGGTGTAAAGCTCTTGGGAATAACCCTTGTTCCTTTGTGTATCAGTAACTTGTTCTTTTTCATTACCGAATATATTCCACTGTATGGATGTATGACACTTTCTTTATTACATTTATCAGCTGAAGGCCACTTGGGCTGCTGTCCATTTGTGGGGAGCAGAAGGAAGCTGCTGGAACATTCTTGTACAGACTATTGTGTAGAAATCTGCTTTCATTTGTCTTGGATAAACACCTAGGGGAAGGATCGCTGGGTCCTATGTTTGGCTTTATTAAAAACTGCTAAACTGCTTTCCACAGTAGCTGTGCCATTTTGCATGTCCCCCAGCAGCATGTGAGCATTCTACCTGTTCTGCAGCCTTGCCAGTGCAGACGCGTCTTGATTTCACCTATTCTGGTGGGGATGCAGTTATTACATCATTGTGGTTTCAATTTGTATTTCCCTATTCAATAATGATGTTCTGCATCTTTTCATAAACTTTTTTTTTGGTGCCATTTTGTGTATCTCCTCTGGTGAAGTCCAGTCTTTTACCCATTAAAAAAAAAATCAAACTGGGCTGGTGTGTTGGCTCATGCCTGTAATCCTAGCACTGTGGGAGGCCAAAGCAGGAAGATCACTTGAGCCCAGGAGTTCAGGACCAGCCTGGGCAACATGACGAGCCCCTGTCTCATTTAAAAAAAAAAAAAAAAAAAGTGAGGGCCGAGAGCTGTGGCTCATGCCTATAATCCCAGCATTTTGGGAGGCTAAGGTGGGTGGATCACGAGGTTATGAGATCGAGACCATCCTGGTCAACATGGTGAAACCCTGTCTCTGCTAAAAAAATACAAAAATTAGCTGGGCATGGTGGCACATGCTTGTAGTCCCAGCTACTTGGGAGGCTCCTCCTCCAGGAAGCCTCCATGACTACTTTAGCCAAGGGACATCCCCTTCTCTGAAATGTACAGCAGTTGAAACTTCACTAGACAACTTAGCCCCCATGCTGTGCTATTTGGGGTTGTTCTCTGAGGCAGTTGAGCACTTGACTGAATTTGAAAAAGAGAAAAAGCAGACAAATTCATTTTACAAAACCTAAGCTCTCAGACTGAGGGAATTTCACACCAGAGACATGATAATTCATGAACCCACATCTGCTACCCACTGGGATGTCTGAGAGGTGAAAAAGGGCAATGTCCCCAGAGGGCATGCACACACACTTGGGAACATGTGCACACTCCACCCACACTCATATATTAACAGAGACACTGATGTACACTCACAACCACTCCCAAACTAAGGTCTGATAACTATGTCTCCTAGAGGAGACTGGGATGCTGGATACCTGAGGAAGCAGCGCTGAGCTAAACTTTCACCAGCACCCCTAGGAGGTCAGGGCCAGACTGACCCCATTGTCTCATGCCAATCCATTCTGGGAGTTCATCTCGCCCAAGTCACATCTCTGAAATGTTAGTGCATGTCAAAGAGGAAATGAGACTTGCATTGCACAGTCTTCTTCTCCAGAGGACTGCCACCCTCTTTTCCTAATAGATAAATAAGAAAACGGGCTTTGCTTTACAGCATGTTTTTCTCTACAGGAGCATAGCTCTGATTTCTAAACAGCCTCATAATAGAAGTGACAGCCTCTCTGTTGCCAGTGCTGTCACCTGCTGTGGGCGACCCTCCTGGCTTCCAGACATCAGCAGTCTCCTGGGTGGCTTTTTTCTTCATGCACCCATGAAAATCCTTTCTCCACCCACATCAGAAGGATCCTCTAAATTCATTCCTGTCTCTCAGCTGCTTCCAGCTCCCCCAAAGGCTTCCCAGAGCAATTAGAATGCACAACCCAACTCTTCCCAAAGACCCCGACATGGGAGCAGCCTGGATCCTGCAGCCTTCCCCACTGGCTCTTAGCCTCAGTGTTCGCCCACACTGGCCTTGCCCGCCCCCACTGTTTGTCACTGCTCCAGGGCCTGTGCACCTGCTCTCCCTTTCCCAGCATCCTGTTTCCCTGTCCCTTTGTAGAGCAGCAGACAGAAGGACACAGGACTAAGCCCCACCCAGGAATCCAGGGCTGCAGGTCTGAGCAGAAGGTCCCTGGGGGCAAATCAAGAGCACTGGGGATTCTGCAAGTGGCAGCAGCAGCTTTGCCATTTTCAGAATGGTGTCTACCATTTAGATTCATCGCAGTTGTCCATCCAGCCCCACCTCACCTTACAGAAGGGGGGCCAAGCTGGGGTCACACCGACTATAAGGCTCCATAACCTGGGCCATCTCCTAGTCTGCAGCTGGGTCCTTCCACGGAATCTGCAGGGCTGTCAGATTAGGGGGGTTTCCCATGGTTGGGCGGACAGAGATGCCAGTGTCAGCTCCCTGCAGGAGGGGAGCTAACACTCTTGGAGTCCCCTCTCATGGAGCAGCAATAAACCAAAGGGTTAGGGATTTCCAGGGAAAATGGGACCCCCTGGGAACAGGAGCTGGGGTGCCCTGGAGCTGCTGTCATCACACTCCTGGCAGAAGGCAAGTACTTGGCTAATGTGACCTCCCTTGCGTCCTGGTCTAGGTAACAGCTGCCACCTTTCCAGACACGTCCAGGAAGCTTCCCAGGCCCATCCATGCCCTCTCAACCCCTACCCGCCCTCGGTCAGCATTCTGAGCTCCCAGACCAGGAGGGCCCAGGGCATGAGACCCAGCACAGGGCTAGGCACACAGTCCCAACTAAGGAAACACAGCCTGATGATCCGCAGCCCTTTGGAGTTCTAGGACAGCTGTGGAGGCCGGGATGGCAGCAAGAAAGCTGAGTGCCATGTGCTCTGCAAGCTTCTTTCTGCAAAGCCTACTGTGCACCAGCAGAGGGTCCAGAGAACCTGGTGGGGGTGGTGATGGCCCCTTTCCAGATACAGTTCTTGGAACTGCAGAAGCCAGCCGGCAGCTGTTCTCATTCTTGTGTGAGGTGGGCACATGGCTGCCTGTGTTTGTGTCTCTGTGTTTAAACCAGGGGAGTTAATGATTGAGAAGTGCCTGAGTTCTGATCCACTCAAAATAAACTAGGACCCATCAGTAAACATGAGGGGAGCCTCCCAGCTGTCAGTCATCTCCCAGGATTCTCAGAATGATCTGGGATAGACATCTGGCATTAATAGATGGTAACCTGGGTGCTGCACCTGTAGTGTCAGAGAGAGATGTCTGTGACAGCTGGAGAAGGCCCTGGCAATGTAACATGGGTAAAGGCCTCAGGCACTGGCCAGGGGTTCTCCACCTCTGGAGAAGTAAGTGCCCCACAGGCTGCAGATGCACTGCCTGGTGTGGGGGTGGATTGCTGTTGGGACTGGGAGCTGGAAGAAAGGACCAGGGAGGAAGCACCCTGGAGCTGTCTGGGAAGCTATGCTGGATGCTGTACCTACTTGGGCAGACGGTCAAGATGAGGAGGACAGCATTAGTTTAATCCAGTCACAGATGAAGCTGCTGAGGCTCCAGGGCTCTGTGCCTATCTGGCACAAGATATGGAGCCAGGAATGAGTGGTCCCCTGTGCTCTGGGCTGTCCAAGCATGAGATTGGGTCATGCTGGATCGAGAGCTGACTCCTGACAACCTGGGCTTTGTGTGGAGGTGAGGGAGTGCCCCCACACCTGTCTCCCCAGGTGGGCGGTGCAGAGCCTGCGGCCCTCACTCTGGGCGTGGGCCAAGAAAGAATGGGCCCTTTGGCTGGTGCACTAGGTGACCTTCAGGCCGTCTGGGACCAGCTCTTCCAGCCTTTGCTCTGGGATCAGCTGCCCAGCGGCCTGCACATAGCATGAGGCAGCAGCAGTGGCAACCCTGGACACTGGCCCCAGTAGTGTGGAACCCTGGACCCGACACTGCCATGGTCAGCCTGCAGGTGCTGGAGAGAAGGAGGCCCTCAGTCACAACTCTGCGGCTGCACAGTGCCCAGTGTCTGCAAACCTGTGCTCTGGGCCAGGGCCAAGGAAAAGTGGACCCTAGGGTGGGATGGCAGGACACTCGGCAACCCTCAATCTGCCATGGGCTCAGCCACAGCTGCCACCTGGAAATGGTGCAAGTCAGTATCAGTGGCAACCCCTGGCCCTGTCCTCCCCCACCAGCAGCAGGAAACCCAGGGCCAGATGTCAACATGGCGTCTAATTTAGGTGGTCGGTGGCGTAGCTGCAAGGGGCAGAAACCGGCGCTCAGCCTTACCCCGGTGGCTGCAGTGGGCCCAGAGCCCGCGACCCCATGCTCTGGGCTTGGGCAAGGGAAGCACGGATCTTAGGGTGGGGTAAGGTGCCTTGGGCGACCCCCAGGCTGTCTGAGACCAGCCCTGTGGCCTCTGGTACATTCTGCTGCACCTGCCACTTATAGATGGCATGCGGCAGCAGTGGTGGCAACCCCTGATCCTGCCCGCCTCCACCAGCAACATGGACCCAAGGGCCAGACCCTGCTACGACGCCTAAATCAGGCCCCGCAGCAGAAGGAGGGCGGGACCCTGGACCAGGGTCAAAAAGGCATAGAAGCAGGGTGGGAACCAGCACTCAGCCCCACCCCCGGGGGCTGCACAGTGCCCAGCGCCCAGACCCCACGCTCTTGGTGGGGCCAAGGAAGATGGACCCGAGGCCGTGCACTGGGTAATTCTTGGGCCATCTAGGGCCAGCCTCTCCCTTGGGCTCAGCTGCAGCTGCCACCTGCAAGTGGCCATGCAGCAGCCACAGTGACAACCACTGACGCTGCCCACCTACTGCACCCCAGTGAGGATCCCAGGGCCAGAAGGCTCTGCAACTCCTCACACAGGCAGTCGGCCCTGCTGCGGCAGGAAAGCAGGAACCAGCCAGGCGGCCTTGAGGATCCAGGGGCTGCACAGCACCCAGCGACCGCGACCCGTCGCTCTGTGCATCAACCAAAAAAGAGGAGCCCTAGGCTAGGAGGGCAGTCCGCTGGGTGGCCCTCGGGTCTTCTGGGACTAGCACTGCCAGCAGATGCTATGGACTCAGCTGTAGCTGCCCCTTGCGATGGTGCAGGTCAGCAGTGGTGGCAACCCTGGACATGCAAGCGGCAGCCAGCAGCACAGAACCAGGGGCCAGATGCCACCGTGGGCCTAACGGAGGCAGTGAAGCCCCAGCTGCAGGAGGGCGGGAAATGGTGCTCAGCCCCATTCCAGTGGCCGCAGTGCCCTGACCTGCGGCCCAGCACTCAGGGAGCTGCCAAACAGGAGCAGATCCGAGGGTGGGAGAGGGGTATTCCGCGACCCTCAGGCCTCACTCAGGTCTGGGACCTGCACTGCCACCCTCTGCCGCGAGCTGAACTGCAGCTGCCACCTGCACATGGCGCGGCAGAAGCACTGGCAACCCCCAACTCTGACTGCCATAACCAGCAGCGGGGGACCCAGGAACTGAGGCCGCCTCAGAGGCTGCCACCTGGCCACCTCTGCACCCCTGTTCATTACAGGCATGCGCATTCATGCCTGGCTAATTTTTGTATTTTTAGTAGACACGGGGTTTCACCATGTTGGTCAGGCTGGTCTTGATCTCCTGACAGTGATCCACCCACCTCAGCCTCCCAAAGTGCTGAGATTACAGATGTGAGCCACCATGCCCAGCTGGGTTTTTTCTTTTCATCAATAGTACTGGTTACTTGGAACAAATAAATAAAAGATTTCTGTAGTTGCTTCTTTTATCAGAAAACACAGGAGTGTTAGAGCCAGAATGAGAGGGCGAAGGTAGGCATGCTTCATAAATAAATGGTTTGAGCTGTGCCAAAGAACATTTGATACCATGATATATTATTTCTTCTGCATTAGATGACAGCTTTTCTATATGTTGGGGGAAATTTTCAGTCATTACTCGGTCAGAACTTGTGTTCTTATAAACCTAAGGACCATTCTAGACTTTGTTTGTGTGTGTATATACACAAAAAATGCATACGTAAATAGTTGTTTTTTGGTTTTTTTTTTTGAGACGGAGTCTTGCTCTGTCACCAGGCTGGAGTGTAGTGGTGCAATCCCGGCTCACTGCAACCTCCACTTCCAGGGTTCAAGTGAGTTTTCTGCCTTAGCCTCCCGAGTAGCTGGGACTACAGGTGCCTGCCACCACGCCTGGCTAATTTTTGTATTTTTAGCAGAGATGGAGTTTCACCATGTTGGCCAGGATGGTCTCGATCTCTTGACCTCGTGATCTACCTGCCTTGGCCTCCCAAAGTGCTGGGATTACAGGCATGAGCCACCACACCTGTCCTTGTAAATGTTTTTTTAAAACAACATTCACTGAAATAAAAACCACAGGTAAACCCATGTTTCTGAGAGGCCATTATTCTGAGCAAGCTATGAGATAATCACTTCATGTTAAAGTGAAAATTTTCCTGAAGCCATACATTTCTTTTTTTAATTATTTTTTTTTAAATAAAAAGAATGAAAGAGAGAAAGAGGAAGAGATTTTAGAAAAAGAGAGAAAGGAGAAAGAAAGAAACAGCAAAAGAAAGAAAAATAGAATGAAAGAAAGAAAGAGGAAGAGAAAGAGGGAGAGAGAATGGGATTCTTGTTTTATCGACCAGGCTAGAATACAGTCTAAAAATGGGTATTAAAAACCTCTTTTATGCCAATAATTGTGTTTAACAATGGAGACAGGAAGGAATAGGGGATGAAAATAACAAATAAGCAGCCAACCAATATTTTATTTAAACCTGTGAAAT
>CAUYQU010064888.1:0-13068 GCA_963574635.1 Cheracebus regulus | reverse complement strand
AATATTAATTCTAAACTTAAATGGATACAATGCCCTAATCAAAGTCACAGACAGGCAAATTGAATAAAAAGTTAAAATCCATTGGTACGTAGTATCCATATCCAACTCGCAATGATACACAAAGACTTAAAATAAATGGATGGAGGAAGATTTACTAATTAAATGGAGAGGAAAAAAAAAAAGCAAAGCAGGAGTTGTCTCCGATAAAATAGACTTTAATAGTAATAAAGACTAAAAGAAACAAAGAAGCACATTACATAATGGTAAAAGGACCAATGTAACAATAGGAGTTAATGATTATAAATACATATGTACCTAATATAGGAGCACCCAGATACATAAGACAAGTTACAAAGAGATTTGGACCTGCGCACAATAATGGCAGGAGATTCTGACATTGCATTGTTAATTTATAATACACCCTTTTTGAAAGTGACTATATAACAGAAAGTGAATTACTCTTTAGTATTTATGTAGTATCTCACAGACCTAAATGAAATATTGGTTGACTGTTCGTTTGTTATTTTCTTCCTGTTTTCCTTTCTGTCTCTGTTGTTAAGTATAATTGACGGCATAAAAGAGGTTTTTAATACCTTTTTAAGATTGCATTCCAGCCTAGGCAATAGAGCAAGAATTCTGTTCTCTCTCCCACTTTTTCTTTCTCTTTCTTTTTTTGTCTTATAAAAAAAAACTATTAAATAACTCTTATAATTCAGTAAGAAGACAAATAGCTCAATTAAAACAATAGGTAAAAATTTCAAATAAACATTTCTCCAAAGAAGATGTACAAATATCCAACATCAGTAGTATCAATTAGAGAAATGCAAATCAAAACCACAATGAGATACCACTTCACTATCTAGGATGGCTATAATTAAAAAGACAGACAATAGTAAGTGTTGGTGAACAGCTGGAAGAATTGGTACCCTTGTACATTGCTAGTAGGCATGTAAAATGGTGCCAACATTTTGAAAAACACTTTGGCAGTTCCTCAAAATGTCTTTTGTTTGTTTATTTGTTTGTTTGTTTTTGAGATGGAGTCTCAATCTGTCACCCAAGCTGGAGTGCAGTGGCATGATCTCAACTCACTGCAATCTCTGCCTCCTGGGTTCAAGTGGTTCTTGAACCTCAGCCTCCCAAGTAGCTGGCATTACAGGCGCCTACCACCACCCTTGGCTAATTTTTGTATTTTTAGTAGAGATAGGGTTTTACCATGTTGGCCAGGCTAGTCTTGAGCTCCTGACCTCAAGTGGTCAGCCCACCTCAGCCTCCCAAAGTGCTGAGATTACAGGCATGAGCCACTGTACCCCCCCTCAAAATGTTAAACATAGAAGTATCATTTGACTATAAAATTCTGCTCCTAGCTATCTACTCCAAGAGAAATAAAAACATGTCTATTCAATTAACTCATACAAGAATATTCATAGCAGCATTATTCATAATGGCCAAAAAGTAGGAATAACCCAAAGTTCCATGATCAGATGAAAGACTAAACAAAATCTGGCATATCTATACAATGGAATACTATTAAGTATTACAAAGGAATGAAATACTGATATAGGGCCAGGTGCTGTGGCTCACGCCTATAATCCCAGAACTTTGGGAGTCCAAGGCAGGTGGATGGCTTGAGTCTGGGAGTTCGAGACCCACCTGGGCAACATGGTGAAACCCCGTCTCTATAAAAAATACAAAGATTAGCCTGGCATGGTGGCCTGCACCTGTAGTTCCAGCTACTTGGAAGGCTGAGGTAGGAGGATCGCTTGAGTCAGGGGAAACTGAGATTGCAGTGAGCCAAGATTGTACCACTGCCCTCCAACCTGGGTGACAGAGCAAGACCCTGTGTCAAAAATGAACAAATAGGGCATAGTAGAGGGTTGGGGGAATCTCAAAATCCATAATCTCTCTACTGTACAGTTCATAAAATCCTATAACTGCAAAGAGGTTAAGATCTCACTTTAGCCAGGTGTGGTGGCTCACATTTATAATCTCAGCACTTTGGGAGGCTGAGGAGGGCAGATCACTGAGGTCAGGAGTTCAAGATCTCCTGGCCAACATGGCAAAACCCCGTCTCTACTAAAAATCACACCTGTGATGCCAGCTACTCAGGAGACTGAGGTGGGAGGATTGCTTGAACCTGGAAGGTGGAGGTTGCAGTGAGCCAAGATTGTGCCACTGCACGCCAGCCTGGGCAACAGAGCAAGACTCCATCTCAAAAACAAAATAAAACCCAAAAACAAACAAACAAAAACCTCATCTTGTGTAATTTTATTTATATGAAACATTCAGAATAGGCAAATCTGTAGTGACACAAACTATATTAGCAGTTGCTGAGGACTGGGGAAAGGTTGGTTTGATGGGAAGAAGGAATGATCTCTAATGGTATGGAGTTTCTTTGGGAGTTGATGAAAATATTCTGAGTCTAGATTCTGAGTTTAGATTCTAAGTGATGGTTGCAGAACTATGTAAATATTGAATTGTGTACTTCAAACTGATAAATTTTATGGAGTATAAATCATATCTCCCTAACACTTTTTTTTTCTTTCTTTTTTTTTTTTTTGAGACGGAGTCTCACTCTGTTGCCCACGCTGGAGGGCAGTGGTGCCATCTCGGCTCACTGTGAATTCTGCCTCCTGGGTTTAAGTGATTTTCCTGCCTCAGCCTCCTGAGTAGCTGGGATTACAGGTGCCCACCACCATGCCTGGCTAATTTTTGTATTTTTAGTAGAGGCGGGGTTTCACCATGTTGGACAGGCTGGTCTCGAACTCCTGACCTCAAGTGATCTACCCACCTCGGCCTTCCAAAGTGCTGGAATTACAGGTGTGAGCCACCGTGCCTGGTCCATAAAGCTATTTTTTAAAGAAGAAAAATGGATACAATGTTGATATAGTTTGGATATTTATCCCTTTCAAATCTCATGTCAAAATTGGATTCCCATAATTGAAGTCAGGGCCTGGTGGGAGGTGTTTGGGTCATGGGGGCAGATCCCTCATGAATGGTGAGGGTCCAACCCCTCAGTGATGACTGAGTTCTCACTCTTAGTTCTCATGAAGGCTGGGAGTTTAAAGGAGCACGGCACCTCCTCCTCTCACTCTTGCTCCCCGTCTCAGCATGTGACAGGCCTGCTCCCCCTTCGCCTTCGCTGTGAGCGGAAGCCTCCTGAAGCCTTCACTAGAAGCTGATGCTTATGGCATGCTTCTTGTATAGCCTGCAGAACTGTGAGCCAAATAAACCTCTTTTCTTGATAAATTACCCAACCTCAGGTTAAAGTTCCTTTATAGCAACACAAAATGGATGAATAAAACCGTCTTTCTCCTTCTTCTGCTTGATTTTTCTTCATGATATTACCTGAAATGATATGGTCATTTATTTTTTTTCTGCCTTTTCCTGCTCCAAACCAAAGTACAATTTTCATCAGGGCAGGTACTTTGACTCTTTTTTTCACAGCTGTATTCTTAGCAGGTAAAATTATGCCTAATACATAGTGGGAGTTCAATAAATTCTGCTAAATAAATGGAGTGAACAAAACAAGGAAATCACCACGAGGTTTTACTGTTGATCCCAGACAATGTCATAAGACTGAGAGAGGGAGAAAGAGGAAAAGTGAAATTGGAAGAGACAAAATAATCACTGCTTCTGGATAATATTGTCTACACAGAAACACCAAAAGAATCCATTAAAAAATTACCATGAATGGCTGGGCTCAGTGGCTCAGGCCTCTAATCCCAGCATTTTGGAAGGTCGAGGTGGGCAGATCACGAGGTCAGGAGTTCGAGACCAGCATGGCTAGCACAGTGAAAGCCCATCTCTAATTAAAAAAAAATACAAAAAATTAGCTGGACATGGTGGTGCGTGCCTATAATCCCAGCTACTTAGGAGGCTGAGGCAGGAGAATTGCTTGAACCCAGGAGATGGAGGTTGCAGTGAGCCAAGACTGCCACTGCACTCCAGTCTGGGCGACAGAGCGAGACTCCATCTCAAAAAAAAAAAAAAATTACTATGACCAATAAGATAATTAAATTAGGTGTCTGAGACTAGGTGTGGTAGCTCACGCCTATGAAGCGGCACTTTGGGAGGCCAATGTGGGAGGATCCCTTGAGCTCAGGCATTTGAGAGAAGCCTGGACAACATGGTGAAACCCCGTCTCTACCAAAAACACACAAAAAATTAGCCAGGAATGGTGGCACATGCCTGTAGTCCCCACTACTTGGAGGGCTGAGGTGGGAAGAATCGCTTAAGCCCAGGAGAGGGAGGGCTCCCGAGATCATGCCACTGCACTCCAGCCTGGGTGACAAAGTGAGATCCTGTCTCAAAAAAAAAAAAAAAAAAAAAAACTAGCTGAGTAAAAGCCCAACATTCAAAAATAAAAGCAATCTTTATCTACAGAGTCAATAAAACACCAATTAAAATCTCAACATGTTATTTTGTGGATATTGGCAAACTGATTCTAAAGTTTATACAGAGAGGCAAAAGAACCAGAGTAGCTAATACAATATTGAAGGAGAAGAAAAAAGTCAAGGGTCTGATATTACCAGAATTTACTTCAGTAATTAAGAGGTGTGATATTGGGCCAGGAGCGGTGGCTCACGCCTGTAATCCCAGCACTTTGGGAGGTGGATCACCGAGGTTGGGAGTTCGAGACCAGCCTGACCAACATGGAGAAACTCCATTTCTACTAAAAATACAAAATTAGCCAGGCATGGTGGCACATGCCTGTAATCCCAGCTACTTGGGAGGCTGAGGCAGGAGAATTGCTTGAACCTGGGAGGCGGAGGTTGTGGTGAGCCAAGATCGTGCCATTGCACTCCACTCCAGCCTGGGCAACAAGAGCGAAACTCCATCTCAAAAAAATAAAAAAGGAAAGAAAAAGATGTGTGATATCGGGGGAAAAAAAGGCAAATACATCAATGGAACAGAATAGAGAACCCAGAAATAGACTCATAAAAATATAGTCAATTGATCTTTGACAGAGAAGCAAAGGCAATACAATGGAGAAAAGACAGCCTTTTCAACACATGATACTGGAATAAGTAGACACATACAGGAAGAAAAAAGAAAGGAAAAGAATCTAGACACAGACTTTCCAAAAATTAACTCAAAATGAACCATAAGCCTAAATACAACATGCAAAGCTGTAACAACTTTTAAAAGTAGAATAATCCTAGAAGATAATATAGGAAAACATCTAGATGACCTAGGTTTTGGCAATGGCTCTTCAGATACAACATCAAAGGGACAATCCTTAAAAAGGAAGAATTAACAAGCTGAACTTTTGTTAAAATTAAAAATTTCTACTCCATGAAAGACACTGTCAAGAGAATAAAGACAGAAACCACCCCAGGAGTAAATATTTACAAAAGACATATCTAATGGACTGTTATCCAAAATATACAAAGAACTCTTCAAATGAAGTAATCGAAAAGTAAACAACCCAGCTAAAAACTAGACCCTCATTTGTTCATTACACATTGTAAACATGTATTGAAATATCACATGTACTTCATTCATAGGTGCAATTATTACATGTCAATTGAAAATAAAGAAATGTAAAAAGGGCCAAAGACTGCAACAGATGTCTCACCAAAGAAGATGTACGAATGACAACTAAGCATATGAGCATGTAAATCCTAAAAGCCTTGTTCTTCTCGGAGTAGATTATAAATTAGGCAATAGCAAATATCAACACATATTAAAGTATAATAAAAATTTTATTATTATGAGACTGAGTTTCATGCTTGTTGCCCAGGCTGGAATGCAATGATGTGATCTTGGCTCACCGCAAACTCTGCCTTCTGGGTTCAAACAATTCTGCTGCCTCAGCCTCCTGAGTAGCTGGGATTACAAGTGGGCACTATCATGCCCAGCTAATTTTTGTAATTTTAGTAGGGATGGGATTTCACCATGTTGGCCAGGCTGGTCTTGAATTCCTGATCTCAGGTGATCTGCTGGCCTCAGCCTCCCAAAGTGCTGGGATTACAGGTGTGAGCCACTGTGCCTGGCCTAAAAATATAATAAAAATTATGGTAACAATGCAAATATGTCAGAAGAGATAGGGTCTTATTCTGTTACCCAGGCTGCAGCATCAAACTCCTGGGCTCAAGTGATCCTCCCACCTCAGCCTCCCCAGTAGCTAGGACTACAGGTACACACCACCATGCCTGGCTAATTTTTATTTTTATTTTTTTTAGTAGAGATGGGATCTCACTATTTTGCCCAGACTGGTCTCAAACTCCTGGGCTTAAATGATCCTCCAGCCTCAGCCTCCAAAAGTGTTGGGATTACAGATGTGAGCTACTATGCCTGGCAAGAACATACTTTTTAAATAATAGTCAAAGAAGAAACTACAATAAAAATTTAAATATTTTAGAACTGAATAATAATGAATTTAGGATACAGAAAGCAGTGCTTTGAAGGAAATTTATTACCTTAAATGTTTTTAGAGAAGAGAAAAAATGGCAGAAAAATAATGAATTAAATACACAACTTAAGAAATAAACAACAGAATAAACTCAAAGAAAATGGGAGGAAGGGGATAATGATAAGAGCAGAAATAGAGATAGAAATGAAATTGAAAACAGGGAGAATCAATAAAGACAAAAATTGGTTCTTTGAACAAAACCAACAAAATAAATAAACCTCTGCAATGATTTATCTAAGAAAAAAATGATAAGAAGTCATAGGCAAATAACTTATTAGTCTGTTTTCGCTGTAATATGCTTTTGGTAACTACAAAATCCCAAATCTCTGTGTTTATTTCTTATTTGCTATATATGTTGACTCTGCTGGGCTCTCCTCTACATGTATTCTTCATTCTGGGGTACCCAGTCAAGGACATGCCATTCTCATGGCAGAGAGGAAAGAGCAAGAAAGCTGGTAGAAACATGGACGATATCTTTTAAAGTTTCTGTTTACAGATGATGCCAACTGTGATCAAGCCCATTGACAGCTGAGTAGGTAGGTATGCATTCTCCTGTCACAAGAGGCACCTCAAGTCACATAGCAATAGGTAGAAATGTATAGACCACTTATAAGAAAAGGAGCAAATATTTGGAGAGCAATAACACAGTCTACCACAAGTAATATTATAAATGAAAAAAGAACTATAAATACAGCAGAGATTAGGAAGATAATACAATCAATAACTATACCAATAAGCTTAAAACCTTAGATGACATGAAAAAAAATCTAGAACCTTTTATTTTATTAAACTGACTCAAGGCAAAAGAAAATACTTGAACAGTTTCATCACTATTAAGTAAATCAAAGCCATATTTTACAATCTTCACACAAGGAAAATACCCAGCCCAAACAGTTTTGCTGTTCTGTTTTGTTTTGTTTCTGTTTTTTGATGATGGAATCTTGTTATGTTGCCCAGGCTGGTCTTGAATTCCTTGCCTCAAGTGACCCTCCTGCTTGAGTCTCTTAAGTAGTTGAGATTATAGGTGTGAGCCACTGCACCCAGCTCCAGACAGTCTTATTGGTGAATTCGATTGATGCTTGAAAGGAAAAAATCGCTCCAATCTTATTAAAATTCTTCCAGAGGATACAAAAAGAGGGAATACTCCATATATTACTTTATGAGCCTTGAAACCCAAACAGATCAAGACAGAATGAGAAAGGAAAATCACAAATCCATGTTTTTCATAAATACAAACACAAAATTCCTAAACAGAATATAAGCTGAGTACAAGAGCATATAAAATTGAGAATTTATGGTCAAGTTGTTTATCCTAGGAATGCAAGCATAAGTAGTTTAATATAAAATCTATAAATGTCATCTTTTTTCTTTTTTGTTTTATAAACGTGATCTATTATATTGAGAGAAATTTTGTGATGATTTTAATAGATGTAGAAATAAATTGATTAAATTAGAATCCATTCAAGATTTTTAAATTTTACTCAACTAGGAATAAAAGGTACCTTCCTTAATTTGATAAAGGAGATTTACAAAAAGCCTACAAAAATATCATTCTAAATATTTTACCATAAAATATACAAAAATAATATTAAGTTCCCTTTTTGAATATCAGGATCATCAAGAATGCCCATTATCACCATTTCCAATAACACTGTACTGGAACAATGCACTGCTTTCTCCCCCAAACCAGTGTAACACTTTTAGATAAAAAACAGTAAGGATTGGGTGTCGGAAGGGGGTAAACTTGCATTATTTTCAGATAATGATTGTTTACATATAAAATCAAAAAGAATCAATAAATTATTATAAATAAGAGTTTAGCATTGTGGCTAGATACAATATCAATGTACAAAAATCAAATTTATTTCTATACAATCATCAAACAATTAGAAAGCATATTTTAAATGACATCACTTACAATAGCAACAAAAACTACAAAGTATCTAGGAATAAACCCCCCAAAAGATGTGCAAGATCTGGACAAAGAGAATAATAAACCCAAATTAAAGCATTAATGAAGACCGAATAAAAAGAGAGTTATCCCTTGCTTATAGAATGGAAGGCTCAGAATCATAAAATGTCAGTTATCTCCACATTTATATATTATATATTATTTATTATTCAATTTAATGCCAACAGGTTTTTGCTGTTGATGGTGTGTGTGTGTGTGTGTGTGTGTGTGTGTATGCAACTTGTTTGTGTGTGCAAATTGAGATGTTTGCCTTAAAATATGGGAAAACAAAAGATCAAGCAAAAGAAGATGGACGAAGAATAAAAGGCAGATTTTGCACTACTAAACATCAAGACTTTTTATAAAGCTATGGTAATTAAATAATGTGGTGTTGACATCAAGATAGACAAATTTTCCAGTGGACTAGAATAGATAGATCTGAAATGGACCCATATGTAACTGGAATGTTATGTAACAAAGTAGGGAAAGCTGGGGCCAGTCAATAAACAAGGCTGGGGGAAACTAAAGGTCATTTGTATGTAAAAAGTAAAGTGGAATCCCTATGTCACACCATATACAAAAGTAAATTCCAGAGAGAATAAAGATTTAAAGATTTTTAGGAGCGGCCAGGCATGGTGGCTAACGCCTGTAATCCCAGCACTTTGAGAGGCTGAGGCGGGCGGATCAAAAGGTCAGGAGTTTGACAGCAGCCTGGCCAATACGCTGAAACCCCATCTCCACTAAAAATAAAAAAGTTAGCTGGGTGCAGTGGCGGACTCCCGTAGTCCTAGCCACTCAGGAGGCTGAGGCAGGAGTTGCCTGAACCTGGGAGGCAGAGGTTACAGTGAGCCGAGATTGCACCACTGCACTCCAACCTGGCTGACAGCAAAACATCCTCTCAAAAAAAAAAAAAAAAAAAAAAAAAAAGATTTTTAGGAGTAAAAGTAAGTGAATATATATTAGGGTAGGGTGAATGAAAAAACAGGTTAAATATTAATAAATTCAAAGTTAATAACATCTATTTATCAAAATAGAAAGAGAAAAGACACAAATGGAAGGATAAATTTGCAACACATACAACTGACAAAGAATTAGTGTCCCAAGTATGTGAATAAACAATCCACTAAAACAATAATAAAAGACTCAAACCAACTGTTATATAAAGAGCCAAAGATGGCCTGTTTCTGGGTCCCTGGGTTATTTCTTGACAGCAAGCTGGTATCTATTACCTCAAAAGCCTGTCAGCACCTAACTCAAATGTTTATACATCCAGGCGTTTTAAATATAACCCAAATAAGCAGATTTTGAGGCATTCAGAGCTGCTTGCCAGCTTTGTATACCTCATGAAACTGTGCCCAACATCTGTTAGTCATAGATAAGATAAATCCTGTGGTTTATGAAGACTCCAATTAGCTGCTGCCCTTGGGAGCCTTCTGAAACAGAGACTTGGCTGCTGAACATTGCCTAGACCTGGTAAGCCCGCTCCATTCTGGAAGTTTCCTCCTCTCCTCCCATTTTGGATGATTTCCCTCCACTCCTAATCTCTGGATCTTCTCATGCTGCGAGGGCCTTCCCCTAAATGCAAACGTGTCAAAGCTCACACAAATAAAGCTTGAGTGTGCTACTATGCCACCTCCTGGTCATATATTTTTCCTTGCTCAGACCTAAAATCCCTCAAATGCCCTACACTGATATTTCACAGAAGAGAAACTACAGATGGACAATAAATATCTAAAAGAGATGCTTAACCTCAATAAGGCCAGTTTGAGACCATTTAACTCCCTTTGCATTAGCAAAAACCAAGAAATCTGAGGTGTTAAAGATGTGGATGCTGGTAGGAGTATAAACTGGTACAACCACTTTGGATAAAAATTTGGCACTATCATATAAAGTGGAGTATTGGAATTCCAAGTCCTATCAGTTCTATTCCTAAGTAAATATACCCGAGACATTTTTGCACAGGGGAACCACAAAGCAATGCTGATTTCCAACACTGTTGAAAATAGCAACAGACTGGAAACTGCCCAAAGATTTGGCAGCTGGAGAATGGATAGATTACGGTACATAATGGATTGTAATGTAGCAGTGAAAATGGACAAAATGTAAGTTCAGTGAACAAAGGTGAATATTAATAACATGTTTGTAAAGAAAAATGTACCAGGCCCAGGCCTCTAGATGAAAGTTTGGAAGCACACACAAAACTAAGAGAAGTAAAAATGCATTGCTTAGTAATATATATAAATGCGAAAATAAAGCAATATAACAGTTGTGTAAACACAAATTCAGGACGGGGGTTACTTCTGATGGAGAGGCAATGGCAGAAAACAGGGACCACTTACAAGTTGACGTAAGTTAATCGGTAATATTTTAGTTCTTGGTTAGCGTGTCAAGTTAAAGGAAGTGTTCATTATATTACTTTAACAACGAACTAGTTTAATTTAATTTAAAAGGGCAATTCAAGGACTACTGGTTATAACGTATTATTGGCTTATGATGTGGTATGTTTTTTAAAAGAGGATTGTACCTACGTACCTTCTCAGGCCTTCCGGCCCAAACACGTTATGAATGACTAAGAAGGAGTTTAATCAAGGCCATGGGCAAAAATGCAGCATCCTAAACCCAAGTACCTACTTTCTACCGTACCCAAAATAGCGGCATGAACATAACGTCAAAAAACGGAAGACTTAGCAACAAAACCTTTGCTTTCCTAGAGCACAAACAAAAGAGGGTAGAATCACGTGGTACTTCCTCCCACGCCCGGCGCGCCAATGATGTCACCAATCTGCGACCAGACCATTGATTCCCGACTGAAGGTAGCGAGGGCTACGTGGTGGGGGAGGGCGGGGGAGGGTCTCGGCGGCAGTGCCAGCCTCAGGGTGTCCGGCAGTGTCCCGAGGAAATACAAGACCCGGTAAGGGGCTCCGTCCTTCTCGGCCACACCTGCCCGGGTTGGAACGCCCGGCCCTTGCGGCTTCTCCAGTCTCTGGCGTTGATATTAGGGGAAGCGCGGGGGCGCTCCGGCGGGGCACTGAGGGTGGCCGCAGGGCTTGTGGGAACCCGTCTGGTAGGGGCGCAGTGGCCGGGCTCGGCAGCCTTCCGGGAGTCGGACGCCCAGACCGGTGGGCTTGTGTGCGTGCGTGTGCGCCCGTGTGTTCGCCTGTGTGTGCTCGGGTGTGGGCGGCAGAGGCTGCGCACGGATGCTCCGGCGCTCGTGCCAGCCGGAGCCCAGCCGCTGGGTACCAAAGGCCCTTGTTTCCCTCTTGCTGACTCCCCCGCCTCGGAGAGTGACTGGAGAGCGAGGCGCCTGGGACTCGCCCGGTACGCTCTTTGCTGCGCCCTCTCCTCCAAACTGCATTAGGAACGGCCCTTTATCCCAGAGGTAACATCGCCGCCCTGGCGTGCCTTCCACAGGCATGGCGTAGGCGGCCACTGTGGAGAGCCCACTGCGGGGTCACGGCGGCCGCGCTGAGCCTCTGCCTGGCCTGGTGCTGGAGGCCTAGTTGCGTCACCTCCCCTTCCTTCACTGTTTAGCTTGATTTGGGGGCCCCACTAGGGGACAAGCCGGCCCCAGGTGTTTCGTGTTGGTGTCAGAGTTTGGGAAACTTGCCTTCCAAAAAGGGATACCTGTCATTGGATTTTGAATGTTGTGTGGAGGAGCCCAGGCGTGCAGTTAGCGGAGGGCGCAGAGTCTAGGCTGCTACCGGAGGAGACTTGCATACAGAGGCCTACACAGTGGCTTGTTGCTAGAGAGGGAAGCAGGATTGCTAGAGCAGGTCATTGCGAGCAGAGAAGGCAGGAGTGTCAAACGATTGGCAGTTGTGAGAGATGATGCCAACTTCTTTCTCCACCGGAGGAGTTTTGTTCTCATCCTTTTAAAGATGTTGAAATACCTTGTTCGTTGTTTACCAGCAGTTGAGTGCTTGCTGTATGGGAAGCAGGGAAATAGACTGGAAAGACGACGTGAACTTTGGAGGCAGGTCGGCCACTTAGCAGCTGTTTGACCTTGAATGAGTTATTTAACCTCTCCAGTCTTACTTGGGCTTATCTACAAAATGAGGATAATGATATCTACCTTGCTGTGGTGTCAGAATTCGAAGTGTCTAGCTATTATTAGTAAGGGCCCAGTACCCAGGCGCTTGGACTTGCTCCCTTGCTGAAGGTTTTCTGTTGGTACAGCTGCTTGAGAAGCAGGGGAACTTTTTGCTATTTTGGATGTTTGTTATTCTGCCAGATGCGATAAGCAGACTTGGGAGTGGTGGTTGGGGGGGAAATCTCAAAATCCATAATCTCTCTACTGTATACTTCTTGAAATTCTAGAACTGCAAAGAGGTTAAGATCTCACTTAAGAGCCGAGCATGGTGGCTCACACCTGTAATCCCAGCAAATTGGAGGGCAAGGCAAGTGGATCACATGAGGTCGGGAGTTCGAGACCAGCCTGGCCAACATGGTGAAACCCCATCTCCACTAAAAATATAAAAATTAGCCGGGAGTGGTGGTACATGTCTATGATCCCAGCTACTCAGGAGGCTGAGGCAGGAGAATCACTTGAACCCAGAAGGTAGAGGTTACAGTGAGCCGAGATCCCACCATTGCACTCCAGCCTGGGCAATGACAGCAAAAATCTGTCTCAAAAAAACTAATAATTTTCACTACTATGGATTTGGAATTCTCCATAAAGTCATCTCACCTCTATGGAAATTGA
>CAUYQU010064887.1:0-11446 GCA_963574635.1 Cheracebus regulus | reverse complement strand
CCGGCAAAACAGCCACGCCGGCCAAAAGAGTCGCGCTGGCGACCCGTGTGGCTCCTCTGCCGGGAATTTCCCAGTTTGTGGGCAACAAAAATTCGTCTGAAATTGCGGCGTCCACTTGCTCTCTGCGCTTTCCCTGGGAGCTACAATCCTGAGCTGCTACTAAGCGGCCATCTTGGATCTCTCTCGGCCCAGTGATGAAGTTTTTCTGTTTCTTAGTTTTCCTTTGGCGGATGCCCGTTCCCCACAGAGCTGGACCTTCCCTGGTTCGGCGGTGCTTGCTGTGAAACTCTCAGTCCTCAGCACTTCCAATTGCTGTTCTCCTTGTGGGGATGGGACCAACTGAGCCCGACTAAAAGGGCACCCAGTCCCGTATACTCCGCACCGAGAAGCGCCGCGCGGGGTGCCAGGAAAACAGCTGCGCCAGCCAAAAGAGTCACGCTGGCGACTGGTGGGGCTCTTCCGCCGGGAATCTCCCAGTCTGTGGGCAACAAAAATTCGTCTGAAAGTGCGGTGTCCACTCGCTCTCTGCGCTTTCCCTGGGAGCTACAATCCTGAGCTGTTGCTAATCGGCCATCTTGGATCTCTCTATATCTCTAATAATGTTTTAAAGGATTTCCTTTTGTACTTAATTGCTCTAGCTAGAACCTCCAGTGCATTGTCAAATAGAAGTTGGAAAAGTAGAAATCTTTGTCTTTTAATTTTTATTTATTTATTTATTGAGACAGGGCCTTGTTCTGTTTCCCAGGCTAGAGTGCAGTGGCCTGATCATGGCTCACCACAGCCTTGACATCCTGGGCTCAAGTGATCCACTCACCTCAGCCTTTCGAGTAGCCAGGAACTATAGGTACACACTACTACACTTGGCTATTTTGTATTTTTGTAAAGACATGGTCTCCCCATGTTGCACAGGCTGGTCACAAACTCTTGGGCTCAAGAGATCCTCCTGCCTCAGCCTCCCAAAGTGCTGGGATTATAGGCATAAGCTACTGGGCCTGGCCTAAAATTTTTACTTGTTTTTTGGTTTTTAAGGTTTTTTTAGTGACAGGGTTTTGCTCTGTCACCCAGGCTGGAGTGCAGTGGTTCAATCATAGCTAATTGTAGCCTCGAACTTCTGTGCTCAAGTGATGCTTCTGTCTCAGCCCCATGAGTAGCTCAGACTACACTGCCATGCCCAGCTACGTTTTAAATGTTTTGTAGAGACAGCATCTCACTGTGTTGCCTAGGCTGATCTCCAACTCCTGGCATCAAGGATTTCCCCACCCTCATTAGGCCTCCCAAAGCACTGGAATTACAGGTGTGAGCCATTGTATCCAGCCACAAATTTAGTATTTAAGAAACTGCCAAACTGTTTTCTGAAGGGCCTTTTATACTATGTTAAGAATTTGGACTCCATTGTAAGGGCAGTAGGAGGCCATTTTAATATGAATCTTGAATTTAATATGTTGAATTTGAGGAGGTTGTCAAACTAGAGAATCTGCCTAATGGGCAGGTGAATGTATGAATTGGAAACTCATAAATTAGACTGGGATTGGAGACACAGAATGAAAAGTCATCAGCATATGATTGATTTTAGAAGCTATTGTAGGAATATTTTCCAGGGAGAGTAAGAAGAGGAAGGAGAAACGAGAACCCAGGACAGAACCCTGAAGGTCACCAGCATTTTAAGGATGCTGAGAAAAAGCTAGACTCAAGAGGAAAACCAGCTGGGCATGTTGGCTCTTGCCTATAGTCCCAGCTACTCGAAAGGCTGAGGTGGGAGGATTGCTTGGGCCCAGGAATTCAAGGTTGCAATGAACTATTGATCACACCACTGCACTCCAGCCTGGGTGACAGAATGAGACCTGGTCTCTAAAAAGGAAAACCAAACAAAAATTTAATATTATAGAAGCCACAGGAAAACGCGTTTTCAATAAGAAAGAAGTGGTTTGCAGTTCTGGCCAAAAAGGAATTAAGGTATAAGATCAGTTTCTCCAACTATGCTCTCACAACACAGAAAACTTCTGTGACCAAGTGTGTGTTTTCCCCACACTCACGAAGCAATTCTCCAGCAGGTGTCAGCTGGGTGTCCTGTAATTCAACTCAGTTCTGACCCCATCTACCTGGCAATAGCATCAGATCCCATAGGTTGAGGGGTCAGACCTACAGCTGCCCCCTACTCCTAAGCCAGTTGCAAGCCCCAGGTTGTTTTACCTGTGCTTCTGATCAACCAGTTAGAAATCAGCTTTCCTATGACCTCTTCCTCAGGTTCAACTAATTTGCTACGACAGCTCACAGAATTCAGGGAAACTGTAGTATCCTTTATACTTACCTTTACTGGTTTATTATAAAGGATACTACAAAGAAAACAGATGAAGAGCTGAATAGGGCAAAGCATGTGGGAAGAAGTGCAGAACTTCTATGCCTTCTCCTGGCATACCACCCTGCAGGAAGCTCCACGTCTTCAACTACCCAGAAGCTCTTTGAACCCAGTTCTTTTGGGATTTTGTGGAAACTTCATTACATAGCCATGATGGATTAAATCCTTGGCCATTGGCGAGCAGTTCAACCTTTAGCCCCTCTCCCTTACCTGGAGGTTGGCTGAAAGTCCAGCCTTCTAATCATGCCTTGGTCTTTCCCACAACTATCCTCCATCCTGAAGCTACATAGGGGCTGCCAGCCACCAGCTATCTCATTAGCTCCAAAAGAAACTCTCATCACTCTGGAGATCCCAAGGATCTCAGGAGCTGTGTTGGGAAACCTGATGAAAACCAAATATTTATTTCACAGTATAACAAGATGAAATTGAAAAGTACATTGGTCTTAAGGCAATTGTTAGTAACTTTGGTGAGAGAAGCTTCAGTCAAGTGGTAAAGTAGGAGTCTCATTCACAGTGGGTTGAGAAATAGCTCGTAAGGAGAGTAAGAGAACAGTGAAGATGGAATTTTGCCTATGCAAGGGAGAGTGAGGTTAGTCAACATCCATATGAGAAGGAGCCAGTAGAGAGGGAGGGATTGATAATGCACCAAAATTGATAGATCAAGGATCCTGATAGTACCAGAGTGGTAGAGCATACCGGAGGGATAGATTTTAGGAGACAAGAAACACTTTTTTGTATGAGAAGAGAAAAGGAAGTGAGGACCAATGAAGATGAACTTAGTTTATAGATATGGTAGAAAGCTGAGGGAGTCCACTTCTGATGGCTTATATTTTCTCTGTGAGACAACAGGAAGGGTCACTTGCTAGGAGTGAAATGGGAGTGATAATACTGGTAGGAAGTTTGAAAAGAGTTTTTTAAAAAAGTTGAAATAGCTACTGTAGAGAATAAGAGGGAGCTGGCTAAACAAAAAACAGCAGATTTCTGGGTTGTAATGAGGGCCTAGTTGGGTCCATAAAGCATAAATTTTTTAATGATGTCAGTCTTACAGTTATGAACTTTTTTCCAGCAGAGTTCAGTGGTCTGGGTGGAGATGTGGGAAAGGAGACCATTGTGTTCATCCAAAGCTGGGATTTCTCCCACATGACATGGGAGAAAGCAATGAATGAACTATGCATAGTGCTCTTAATAAATATTGAAGTCAGGTCTCTGGTCTAATCTTGACTGCTTAGTGACTTAGGTAGACTACTTAACCTTCTCCAAGCTTCAGTTTCCTAACAATAATCATACTGAATCATCAGTTTTCTGATTATCATAATCATCTATTCTCAGTGATGGGAATTAAATGAGGCAAGTAAACTCCTTAACACATAGTTTGATACATGATAAATGGCAGTAAGTAGCAGTTTTTAACATTATTTGTGACCCAGTTCTGTCCCTCATAAGCTAAGTGACCTTAGGCAAGTTTCTTTCTTTTTTATCTATAACAAGGAAATTATAATACTTGTTAGGAATTTTCAGCTGGGTATCTTTTGAGGGAAAAATGCCAAGCACTATGCCTGACACAGCCTTTAACCACTCAGTAATGTTAGTTGAAGCAGAATCTGTAAGGAATTTTTTAGAAAATTAGGTTGGAAAGTTAGGTTTGGAATTTTGGCCTTTGTCTTATCATTAGTAGGGTACCTTTAAAAGTTCATGAGTAGCACTTCACTGGGCATGGTGGCTCATGCATATATGTAATCACAGCATTTCGGGAGGCCAAGGTAGGAGGATTGCTTGAGGTCAGAAGTTCAAGACCAGCCTGACCAACATAATGAGTCCTTGTCTCTTACCGAAAAAAAAAAAAAAAAAAAAGTTCATGAGCCAGTAGATAACCTTAAAATGGTGTTTTAGAAATATGAATTTATAAGCAGTATGGTAGGTTCTGTGTCTCAGCTGGATATCACCTTTTTAGAGAGGCCTTCTCTAACCATCCTGAATCTAAGATAGCAGCACTCCCTCCTCCTCTCTAATGCCTTACCCTATATCATTTTTCTTACGGCATTTATGACTCTGCAATCACCTTGCTTATTAATTTGTTCACTTTTTTACTGGCTCTCTTCACTAGAATATATGCTTCATGAGAAAAGGAATATTGTCTGTCTTACTACTGCTATATCTCAGCACCCAGAACAGTGCCTAGCACATAGAAGGCATTGGATCTGTTTGTTGAATGAATGAAATATAATAGGGACTGGAAAGAGAGAGACTAGTTAACAAATTATTAGAATAATTTCAACATTAGGACACAAAAGATCTGGACAGAAATGATGATAGCAATGGAAACAGAAGGAACAAATAAGAAAAATTGAAAACCAAATACCTCATGTTCTCACCTGTAAGTGGAAGCTAAATGATGAGAACACATAGACACATAGAGGGGAACAAAACACACTAGAGCCATAACTAATAGGTATTGGGCTTAATACCTGGATGACGAAATCTGTACAACAAATCCCTGTACCACAAGTTTACCTGTGTAACAAACCTGCACGTGTACCCCTGAACTTAAAAGTATTTTAAAAATTACAAGGAAGGATGGTTTTTGGCATATTAGAGGGCATAATCAGGCAATAAGAATGTTTTCCAAGATTTCCAAACTGGGTGATTGATGCAGTGACAGTATTGTCATTGAAAAGATCTGCCTTCATTTCCTTTAATAACTTTTTATGATCAAGATTTAGAACAAACAGTGCCTGGCATACACTGATAGGCAGTAAATACCTGAAGAATGAATGAAACAAAATGGGGGAAGTCAGAAGTTTACATGTAAGATGCATTATATGTTTAAAGTAATAATAGAACATCTAAGCAGATGGAGAGGAAGGCTTAAATTCTAGAAAGAATAAAGGGCCTTGGGATTTACAACATTCAACAGAAAAGGTGCAGCCCTAGAGACTGACGAACACCAGGATTATGGTTACAAATAAGTAAAGACACGCCTGTAATCCCAGCTACTCAGGAGGCTGGAGCAGGAGAATGGCTTGACCCTTGGAGGCGGAGTTTGCAGTGAGCCAAGATTGGGCTACTGTACTCCAGCCTGGGCAACAGAGCAAGACTCCATGTCCAAAAAAAAAAAAAAGTAAAGACATTTAGTTCTAGGAAGGGAGGAGATAGCTACAAATATTACATGCTTCAGAAAACCGAAGAAAATGAGGACTAGGGAAGATGTTTGGATTTAGAGAATAGAGGACATGATCTGGGAAAGAACAATTTAAATATAGTAATGAAGTGAAAGTCATATTACAAAGGGTGTGAAGAATGAGTGGACAGTGAGATAAATGTCACCCACAGGACTAAGAGAGAAGAGGCACTGCGGCAATCTGAGGTGGAATCATTTAAGGGAAGCTTAGTTTGCCTTTTTTTTTTTTTTGAATACAGAAGCATAGTTTGGAGAGCAGGAAGATCTATAGCCTAAGACAATTGTCAGTTTTTAATGTGCACAAGAATAACATGAGGATTTTGTTTAATATGCAGATTGCTAGCACCACTTACAGAGAATCTGATTCAGCAGGTCTGCAGAACAGGACTTTTTTTTAACAAATAATAGTCATCACCACCTCCCTCAACAACCTGCACCCAGGAGATTCTGACATAGTTAAGTATTTAGACCATACTTTGACTAACACTGGTTCAGGTGATAATTGAAGTAAAAATAAATGGCTGAGAAGGGAATTAGATTTTTAAAAACCAAGGTATAGGGTTAAACTTCAGGAAAGAGAAGAAGTTCATCTTCTTTATTTTGTAATTTTAATTTTTTTTTTTAAATTTTGGAAACAGGGCCTCACTTTGTTGCCCAGGCTGGGGTGTAGTTGCTCAGTCATGGCTCACTGCAGCCTTGAACTGGGCTCAAGCAGTCCTCCGCCCTCAGCTTCCTGAGTAGCTGGGAATACAGGCATATACCACTCTGCCTGCCTAATTCTTCTGTTTTTATTTTTGTAGAGACGCTCTCACTATGTTTGTTGCCCAGCTTGATCTTGAACTCCTGGCCTTGAGCGATCCTTCCACCTTGACCTCCCAAAGTGCTAGGATTACAGGTGTGAGCCACTGTGCCTGGCCAGTTCATCTTCTTTAAAACAAACAGAAAAAGGAGATGGTGTAAGAGAAATTTTGAGATGTTAGGAACTGAGTTTCCAGGAGATTTTCAGGTGGAGGAGGGCAAGTAAGGTTTGCTTCATTTGTATGACCTTGATTTTTTCCTTTGAGTGGGAAGAAAGGTTATCTACTTTGGGCAGATAAGAGAGAACTCTAAGAGTGTGAAGAGGTTTGGAACAGCTGCTGTGGGGGCTGCAACAGTCGACAAAGGATGAACATAATCATCACTGAGTAGCATTAGGGTTCTGCTAAGTAGGTGGCATGAGTTTTTGGTGGGCCCAGTCTGCAGTTATTTGACACTTTTCTAGGCAAGGAATAGTCCTAAAAACATGTATCTTCTGATAATTCATCCTGGCTCCATCATCTGGAGTTTACATAAAACTTTTTTTGATGCTTTCAGCCTATGCCACTTCCTGGAATAATGAACTTGATACATTTCCTGTATAAAGTATCTAAAAGTTACCTTTCAACTCAAAAGATACTTCCTTTGATTTGCTAGAACATATTTACATTTGTTCTTTCCATACTGTTTAAATTTTTATTGATTTTGATTGATTACAAGGCATGTAATGCTTGCCATCATTTCACGAACTATTATTTCTAAGGTCAGCCCTGTTGAAGGTATATATGTTAACACGGGCACCAGAAGTTGCCACTCAGTGCTCTATTACCACCAGGTGAATTCAGTACGCTGGGTTAGGGCAAAGGAAACCAACCTGCTGAGTTTTCTCCAGGTTTGCATAAATGGGAGTCAGATCAGATGAAGAGGGGGCGGAACACCTGGGCACTGTGCTGTTATTCTACTCTTAATTTATTCATCAACTCTGAGATAGATAATGGAATCTCCCCACTTACAGTGTGGAAACTGAGGTTCAGATGCCTGAAGTGCCTCAGGTCATAGAGGAAAGAAGCTGGAGAGCTTAAAGTCAGACTCACAACTGTCTTATTCCACACCCTATACTCCTTTTTATATCATGCTTCATTTGGTGAGATACTGTCTAGCTACTTTTATTTTTATGCATAAACTAACAGTAGGACTATTGACTAAGCAATTTATAATTGGGAGCAACTTCTTGCCCTGTAAAGATCAGTAATTAAAGATATGCAGCATTGGGAATTTAACATATGGAAAATTTTTCGTCTGTTTCTGTGATCTTTTAACTATCTTAGGCCATTAGGTTGCTAACATGACACATAGAAACTGTATATTCTTCATGAGGACAGATAAGCATTATGAATAGTAGGAATTTTAAATTTTTCTGCTTTGTTTTCATTAAATTCTGATGGTACCTAGCATTTTAGTCTTAGACACAGCAGTACATTTTCATTTCTGACCTAACTATCATTTGACATACATAGGGATTATTTTTCCTTAAATACATATCTTACACTGCTCCCATGGATGCTTATCTGTCATCCGACTATTCATACACTCTTGCCTCATCTTCCTATATTTTATCAATGAATATTTATTGAGCACCTCTTTTATTCCAGCCATTTTGCTAGGCATCCCAAGAAAAGCCTACTGTGTTCTGAAAAATTGGAATTAATTAATTAAATTAAGCAGGACTAACATACTATACTTTTCCATCTAGAGAAATGCAAAATTATATCTTGATTCAAGACAAAATAGTTTATCCCTTCCAGCCATAGAGAAAGCTGAGTTGTTACTTTTAGGTCTTAGGTACAGAATCTGATAAAGTCTACGTAGTTCTGTATATCAGCAGTTGAATTTATAATCTTGGAGACTTGTCTTAAATATATTATCAGTTTAGGTAGGTTTGAGAAATTCTGAAGTGTCAATTATGTTGTATTAGTCCATTTTCATGCTGCTGATAAAGACATACCCAAGACTAGGTAATTTATAAAGAAAAAGAGATTTAATGGACTCACAGTTCCATGGGGCTGGGGAGGCCTCACAATCATGGCAGAAGGCAAAGGCAAGGTCTTACATGGCTGCAGGCAAGAGAGAATGAGAGAGCCAAGTGAAAGGGGAAACCCCTTATAAAACCACCAGATCTCATGAGACTTACTACCATAAGAACAGTATGGGGGGAACCCCACCATGATTCAGTTATCTCCCACTAGGTTCCTCCCACAACATCTGGGAATTTTGGGAGCTACAATTCAAAGTGAGATTTAGGTGGGGACAGAACCAAACCGTACCATATGTAAAAGTAGTATAGATAATAGCTATATAGAGTACTACCCACTGAAGGAGTACAGGTTTACCTGTTACCCCAAGTTAGGTAGCCAGAAGTGTTTTGTTTGCATTGTTGGTACAACCTCTAAACATTAATAACAACTAATTTATTAAGTACTTCTGTGTGCCAGGGATTGTTCCTAAGCTTCCTACAAGAATAATCTTCCCAAGAATCCTGTGAAGTAGATACAATTGAACATCCCAAATCCAAAATGCTCCAGAATCCAAAACTTTTCGAGCGCTGACATGATGCTCAAAGGAAATGCTCACTGAAGCGTTTTGGATTTTAGATTTTTGGATCTGGGTTGCTCAACCATAAGTGTAATTAATGCAGATATTCTACAATATGAAAAATCCTGATATCTGAAATATTTCTGGTCCCAATCATTTTGGATAAGGGATACTCAACCTGTGCTACTTACTCTCTCCATTTCACAGATGAAGAAAGTAAGGTAGGGAAAAGATAAGTGACTTGCCCAAGGTTACAGAGCTAGTAAGTGGCAGAGCCCCAGGCAGACTTGCTGTATAGCTTACTGTCTCCTAACCACTATTCTATGCTGCCTTTCATGGGCCCTCATGTTAAGAATAACTTTTCAGTTTGGCAAATTATTCTGCATTATATAATGAGCTTACATATGATAGCAATAATAGGCTGGACACAGTGGCTCACACATGTAATCCAACACTTTCGAAGGCCAAAGTGGGCAGATCACTTGAGCTCATGTGTTCAAGACCAGCCTGGGCAACATAGCAAAACCCTATCTCTACAAAAAATACACAAGAGTTAGCCAGGCAAGGTGGTGCATGCCTGTAGTCCCAGCTACTCAGGAGGCCAAGGTGGGCAGATTGCTTGAGGTCAGGAGGTGGAGGTTGCAGTGAGCCAAGATCATGCCACTGCACTCCAGCCTGGGCAATAAAGTCAGACTTTGTCTCAAAAAAAAAAAAAAAAGAAAAGAAAAGAAAAAGCAATAATATAACTAAGTGAAAGGAAAGATTCAGTTCTTCTCTATAGTTTCTTATACACAATCAAGATTCTAACATGTATAGTGTAAAGTTTGGGTATTTAGAAAAATGTGACATTTTCTGATGTGACTTTACAGGAGTAGGAAAGACACAGAAAGGCAATGTTGGGGCTAGATAGCCATAGTCTCTACAAGTAAAATATGTTATCAGTGTTGGCTCTGGGCCTTGATGGGTAGTAATATATTTCAGAACTGAGAAAAATGATTAGGTATTGGATCCTGAAAATAAAAATTTGCTTTTTGCATATCTGAAAAAGATTTCCTATGCTAAAAGGGTGGCAGTAAATTTAAAAAGGCTTTAATTAGTGTTTTAAAATAATAATTGTATAGTATATTTTATTTATTCAGTAGCCACATGTGGATTTTTGGATTTTGGGATGCTCAACTGTAAGTATAATTAATCCAGATAGTCTATGGATCATTTATGGATGAATAAAATATTCTGAAATATTTATGGATAATTTATGGAAAAAATTGCAAGTCTTTTTGAATGAATTCAGGTATCAGTAGTAACTCATTTTGATTTCTTTAATTCTCTTTGGGTACCTTATCAAGAAAAATTTGAGTTCAGATATTTAAATGGCCATATCATCACCATGAAAAGCAGGCAACCAAAGGATGTGGAATTTGAGTGCAAGTAGAGCTAAAGGAACACTTCGACCCCTATCGATGGCTTTATTGCTCTATTTAAAGGCTAGAACTATTGCTCTGGCCAACATAGTTCTTTTTGTTTTTTAAACTTTAGTAATAATAGTCGCTTCTCATGTGGGTTATGTTCTATAAAGTCACTGCAAATACTGAGTTAGTGAATACTGGATCATTGCCCCTAGGGGAAATAAACAGGGTTAGGTTCCTGCAGGTCTCTGGTCACATTTCATCAGCTGATCAATACATAACCTCAATATATGTTTATCTCTGTTTTAGGACATATTATTTAATATTGTATGTTAATAATAATACTGTACAATAATATATGTCAACATGCCACAAGCACTATAACTCATGCCTCAATGAAATTTCCCTAACATACATATTTTCTCTGAAAGGGACATCACATCCTTCTTGCACTTAGGAACACTAGACGGCCCTTCAGCACTATAACTGGGGCCATTTTAAACAGTGAAATCATCAATAAAAAGTAAAAATGTAAAAGACATGGCACTGAAGAGACCACCAAAAAGACATGCACTTACTGTAGAACAGAGCATTGCCATACTCAGCTGCATCTGGGAACATGGCTGTCATGTGACTCAAACTTTTTGCCACTCTACATGTGGATTATGTCCTCAGATGACCACAAAATGCCACAACTATTGATTTGGAGCTTGCAAATAAATTTTAGTGAGTAGGCATATTTGCAAGTATGGAATCCCTGAATAATGAGGATCGACTATAAGTTAATGCATTCTAAATTTTAAAATGAAAAGTTAAAATATAGGACTCACTCATCCCTACCTTTCTCACCCCCTCCCTGTATCTTTCCTTTCCAGAACTACTATCAGTTTCCTGTATATTTATAAATATGTAGACTTACAGAAACACACATATATATATATATATATATTTAATAAATGGATCTCATGATCTATTCTTTGGTTTGCTTTTTTTCTCATGTGTTAGAGATCTTTCCACGTCAGTATGCACAGAATTATTTCCTTTTAGTATTCTTTGCTGTTTATGCACCGTAATTTATTTAACCATTCCTGTATTGATAGGTATTTAGGTTTTTCACTG
>CAUYQU010064885.1:0-119589 GCA_963574635.1 Cheracebus regulus | reverse complement strand
GACCCTCCAGCAAGGGAAACACAAGATGTTTTTTAAAAACCGTGTTACAGTTTACCCTAAGAAACAGTTCTAGTGAATGGAAATATAGCTTAATAGTAGCCATATCTAACCAAAGTAAAATTCAACAGGTGAGATTAATTTCAATATATAATAATACAAAATTACTAATGAGCTATTCTACATTTTTTGTCCTAAGTCTTCAAAATCGGGCATTTTATACTTACAGCATATCTCAATTTGAACAAACCACATTTCAAGTACACTTGATGATGTATCAGAGAACAAAATTGATAAAGTACATGGAGTTTCTATTCTACTAGGGGAGACAGACTCTCCATATAGATAAAAATACAGATGTAGGTGTAGGTATAGGAGTAGACATGGTTGAAAGTGTAGGTGTATATGTAGGTGTGGGTGTAGACGTAGATATAGATATAGATGTAGGTATAGACATAGGTGTAAGTGTATGTGTAAGTGTAGACATAGGTATAGGTGTAGATGGAGGTGTAGGTGAAGTTGTCAATGCAGGTATAGGTATATATAGGTATAGGTGTAGATGAAGGTAGGTATAGTGTAGATGTAGGTGTAGACGTAGGTATAGGTATAGGTGAAGGTGCAGTTGTGGATGTAAGTGTAGTTATAGGTGTAAGTGTAAATGTAGGTGTAGGTGTAGATATAGGTATAGGTGAAGGTGTAAGTGTAGATGTAGGTATAGATGTAGGTGTAGGTGTAGACATAGGTATAGGTATAGATATAGACATAGGTGAAAGTGTAGGTATAGATATAGGTATATACATAGGTGTAGGTATGGATGTAGGTGTAGATGTAGGTGTAGACATAGGTGTAAGTAGAGATGTAGGTGAAGGTGTAGGTGCAGATGTAGATGTAGTTGTAGACATAGGTGTAGATGTAGGTGAAGGTATAGATGTAGGTGTAAATGTAGGTGTCGGTGTAAATGTAGGTATAGGTGTAGATATAGGTGTAAGTATAGATGTAGGTGAAGGTGAAGGTGTAGGTGTAGTAGGTGTACATGTAGATGTAGGTGTAGGTATAGATGTAGGTGTAGGTGTAAATGTGGGTGTAGGTGTAAATGTAGGTGTAGGTGTAGATATAGGTGTAAGTGTAGATGTAGGTGAAGGTGTAGGTGTAGGTGTAGACATAGGTGTAGGTGTAGATGTAGGTGTAAATGTAGGTATAGGTGTAGCTATAGGTGTAAGTGTAGATGTAGGTGAAGGTGTAGATGTAGGTGTAGATGTAAGTGTATGTGTAGATGTAGGTATAGGTGTCGGTGAAGCTGAAGGTGTAGGTGTAGATGTAGGTGTAGATCGAGATATGGGAATGTTATTGCTCTGTAGGAGAATTGACTGGAGTAGCTGGATAGTGAGTGGAGGAGGGACAGAGGTGGTATTGGAGTAGATGCCCTTGTAAAGGGTGTGACAACATCTGGAGAACACTGCAGACAGAGGGAAGAGCAGGTGCCAAGCCCTGAGGCTGAGCAGCACGAGATGAGCAAAAGGTGGCTAAGTGGCTGGCAGAGAGCCAGCAGTGGAGCAGAGGGTGAAGCACAGTGAAATTGTGAGGCCCACAGGGCAAGTTACATAGGGTCTCACAGGCTAGGGGTGGAGCTCCATTTTGAATAAGATTAAAACCCTGGAAGGTTGTGAGCAGAGGTGTGACATGATCCGGCTTAGATTTTATGACAGGCACTGTGGCTGGTGAGTGGAGAGCAGAAGAAGGGGCTAGGATGGAGCAGGAGCCCAGCGAAGAGATGCTGAATGGCCAGCGAGGACATATATGGCAAGCAAGGAGACTATGGTGGCCTGGACCAGGGAGCCAGGTACTTGGGAGAAGGAGCCATAGGGCTTTCTGATGCACTGGATGCAGGATGTGCCAGAAAGAGAAAAACAAAGATGACCCTAAGATTTTAGCCCAGGCTAAGAAATGAGGCAGCAGCTCTTCCCCTCTGTGGGCAGGCTGTGAGAGGTGCAGGTTTGGGGAGGGACTGGTGCATTGTCAGGAGTTCAGTGGGGTCCATTTGAGCTTCAGATGCCTATAGGATGCCCAAGAGGGGTTAGGGATGCATAACTCTGGAGGTCAGGGAGAACCACGAGCTAAAGAGACACACCTGGGTTAGAGGTGGCACTGAAACCCCAAGGTGTTCCCCTGGTGTGTTCTAAATGCAGGAGCCCCACTAGAACAGAAGTGTTGCAAGAGAAAGTGCAGGCCCAGGAAAGCCTCGGCCAACCCAGCAGCAAGTGTTGATGTGAATATCGTGCCAGATTCTTCCTTGTCAGGCTAGAATGGCTAAGTGCCCCTTCTCGCTCAGTTGCTGAGTGTGACCACTCTGGGGAAGTCAAAGCCTCCATTGAGGTGGCTCCTGCAGCTGAGGCAGATACTGAGGCATTGACAGGTGGAGGTTGTGTGCTGACTACCCCCTGCAGCTGGGGAGAAAGTCCACCCACAAAGGGGATAAGGGTTGCTGGCCTTGGGAAGAGCAGTGCTGTGAACAAAAACAAGTCCATTTTGCAGGTGAGGACACAGGTACAGAGAAGTCCAGAGACATTGGCAAAGTCACCAGGGCAGCACCTTCTCTGCTGCATGCCAGGTGTCATGGGCTTGGGAAATATCCAGAGCTCATGTCAAGGAACAGCCAGCCCTGGGCTTGGCACTTGGCATGCACAGAGGAATCCTGTGACTCCCAGGGGAATGGGATTTTGCCTCTGTGTTTTTTAAATAAATGGATGCCATCTAATAGCTAATATACACACTGGGTAAGAATTTAAACCACAACGATAACTATTATCACTGTGGCTTATGAGTAGTATTTACTAAGGAAGCAGCTAAGTGCTTTACCATGCTATTTCATGCAGTCCTCAGGACAGCCCTGAGTGAGGCACTGTTCTTAGTCCCATTTTACAGATGAAAACATTGAGGGAAGGGAGGTAAAGGTGCCTGCCCAGGGCCCCAGGGCCAGCAAATGTGGAGCCTGATGTCTCCCGTGCCTCTGCCCCCCAAGGTCGTTCCTCCCACAGAGACCACTGAGCCCCCAGCCTCCCGTGGACCTGCCCAGAGGCGCTATATGCACATGGCAGCATATGCACAGGCAGTATTTCTCTGAGTTTATCTCACAGAGGGAGAGCATGCGTTCACAACAATCTGTCCTTGTTGCAAGCACGCCTTCACTTCATACGTGAGAAAACAGTTTCTGGCAACTCAGGGTCTGTTAGCGGAGTTTCTGGGGTGGGTGCTCCACCTCCTGCACTTCCCTAAGCGGCGTCAGGAGGACCAGTTCCCCTCCTCCCGCCCCCTCCCCCCTCCCCAGTTAATTCTTCCCTTTTAAGGCGTTAGGTACAGAAGTATTAAAAGGGATTGCTCAGGCCGGTTAATTAGCTTGGAAGAGGCCTCCAAGGCAGCCCAGGTCACAGCCATCCACCTCTCTTTAGTAGTCGAATTGATGGAGACAACAGGGCCCAGATGGGAACAAATTGAATCCCATGGCAAAGAGGCTCTTGCTCCCATTATAAATTGAATCCCACGGCAAAGAGGCTCTTGCTCCCATTCTTCATGGGAGAGAGCAGGCCTCACACTTTACTTGCCGGCGTTTTTATAACTTCTTTCGCCTGCTTCTCCTGGAGGCTCCTGTGAGGGGTGTGGCCAGGTCCCAGGAGAGCTCCCACCTGTGCCCTGAAGTCCAGCCCATGGGCCACAGGGAGGGGGCACTGACCCAATGGACATGGATGTGCTAACTCTGCAAAGAGGGAGACCCTGCACAAAGCCAGGGCTCCCATTCCCCACCGTACTAAGGTGGCAAAGGCCCCGGAGCCCAGGGAGCCAGCATTTCCAGCTCTGGGTTAAGGGAGCTGCTTTGGTATCTTTCCTCATTTTATCCTCCCAGCACCAGGCCCAGGAGGCTCAGAGAGGGTGAGAGACTTGTTCAAGTTGCACAGCTAGGAGGGTGGAGCAGGGCAGTCACCAGTAACTGCTGTGTAGGTTATGGGCCTTCTACGTGCCTGGCTTTCTTCTTATGTGACAGCCGCCACAGGTAGGCACTAGCTGTCACGCCTACACTGCAGAGGAAAAAGCAGCTCACAGAGAAGCTTCGGGACTTGCCTGTCCAAGGCTGCCCAGCTGTAGTGGTGAAGCCAGTCAAGCACAGCTGGCTGGTCCAGTGGCCAAGCTATGGGCTGCAGCCCTGCGCTGGCCTCTCAGCACCCTGGACAGGGCTTGGTCGCAGAGAAACTGCCAAGGCCAATGCAGAGCTTGACCTAACAATAATCACAGCTGCAGGGACTGTGCAGGGATGACAGCTGCCCTGTGCCCACTCTCATCAGCCACAACTGCTTCCTCCATGTTCCCAGAATGTGCCTGCATGCTTCCACCTCAAAGCCTTTGTTCCCTAGTCCCTCTTCCTGGGGTGCTTTGTCCTGCTGGCTCCTCCTTGTCACTCAGGTCTCAGCCCTTTGTCACCTCCTCAAAGAAGCTCTTTCAGATCACCCAGCCCACACCCCAGCTGCCAACACACTGACCTGTTAACTTTTCCCAAAGCTGTCTCTGGAATGGCCTCATTGTTCACGTAATTGTCAGCTCCGAGAGGGCAGGGACTTTGTGCTTTGAGTCTCAGCTGTGTGCCCCATGCCCAGCGCCCAACTGCTCTGGAACTATGGTTTGGATGTTGAACACATGGATCTAAGTGCCTTCCACATGCCAAGCCCTGCAGGGATTTAGCCCCCCAAGTCCACACAGGACCTTAGGAGACCTTAGTCCCGTTGCCATCCACTTATGGACAGGTGAGCAAGGGCTCAGCAAAGGAGGTGATGCCTCCAAGGTCATGAGCAAGTTAGACCCCAGCTGCCAGCCACCCAGAATCTGTCCCTCAGCCCTTCCTTTCTGCTCCCCCATCTCCAACCTTCAATGATCTCAGCAACAGAGAGCAGGGGCATGCTGTCAGATGGCAGTGATGTTTAAAGAGGCCCTGGGGACTTTAGGGAAATGGCCCAACAGTACTTCTGGAGATTCGGGGAAGGGGCAAAAAAGTAAACTGAGGAGTCCTATGCCGAGTGGTGAAACCAAATTATTCTCTGTGGCCCACAGTGGGGAATCCAAGACTTTTGAGAACCCCAGGCTGATCCCAGCCACTCCCCTCACTTAGTCCCCACTCTTGCCACCACACCCTGACCCTCTAATCCTTTGCTATTACAAGAATACATCAGGCTCTTTGACCTGCTGTTCCCTCAGCTTATTTTGTCTTCCCTTTCTCATACTGGTGAACTTCTGTTCAACCTCCTAATGCCCAACTCTACCTTCCCTCAGCCTCCCTACTCTCTTCTTTCCTGAAGGAGTCTTTTATCACCAAGGCTTAAAGATGCCAGACTCACAGCCTCACAGCCTCCAGCAGCTGATAGTGGTGCAGGCTGTCCGGGGGTGGGAGGGGTCTGGCAAGGATTTTCCTCCCTAATGAAAAAGAGCCTCGTGGGAGGAAGCAGTCCCTGTGACTCCTGCCAGGCATAGATGTGCCTGAATGCTATGCTGAAAATGGCTGTGACTGTGATCTCGGTGACCACAGAGGGTGGCACTGACACACAGCAACGTGAGTTGCCTGCCCCTGCCCACCCATGTCCACAGATGCCTCCATTAGGGGGCTGCCTAGTGGTGGGGACACCAAGTGAGACCATCAGATCTCCACAACCTCAGAAGCCACCAGGAATCCCAAGCCAGGAGAGGCTGGATGAGTTGTCAGCAGTAGAGGGAAGAGCACCCCCATGCAGCTGACTGCCCCCAACCTGCCCCTCTCTACTGCCCTGCCTGACACCCCACAGGTGAGAAGCAGCAGAGGAGGGGCTCACATCGGGGACCCTGGACTCCCTCCCATGGAGGTACTTGTGCAGCAGGCAGCAGCCAGGGGTATTCCTCCTGGGCGCCAGGCCAGTGGGGTTAATTGCCCATACAATTTCAGCTTGCACAGGGGCCTTGTTCATTACCGAGAAGCATTTCCTTGGGAGTGTTTACAAACCACCTGGAAAACCGGCAACAAAGAACCGATTCTCCACCATTTTCTGACTGGCTTCCTGCAGAAGACAATCAGGAATTGAGGGCAGGGGGAGCAAGAGCTCATGCAGCTCTCTGCCCCGAAGAGGGCTGCCCCAGGAGCATCAGGACCTCTTCAACCAGGGGCTGCATTTTGGATGATGGTATGGTTGAGACAGAAAAACAGAGTTTGCCTGCTTCTGCTGTGAGGGAAGGGCAGACACAGCCCAGAGAGATGCCTTGCCTGGGCAGCGAGGGTGACTGAGGAGGGCACGGGGTGCTCCCCTCCTACTGTGGGACATCACAGCCTCTGCACCAGGCTGCTCTGGTCAAGCACAGTGGATACAGCAACATGTGTCTGATTCTACCCTTGCGGGAAATGGGGAGAGAATGGAAGTGGGGGAGTGGGACAAGGAGGAAATCGAAAAGGGCGTGGGGCGGGTCCTGGCCTGCCTGCTGGTGGAGGGGCCACAGGAGGGGCCTACTCTGAAACACAGTGGCCATTCCCATGCTTTGACCAACCCCAGAAAGGTGTGCACCCCAGGAAATGCATCTGAGATGCTCACAGCAGCATTGTTCTTCAACAGAAAAGAATCCTGGAGCAATTCCCGTGTCTGCCCACAATGGAATGGAGGAGTAGGGAGTGGTATATTCAAACAATGGAATCCACGTGGCACCGAAGACGTTGATCTCTAGGCACACACATCAACAAGAACGATCTCAGAAACAGCGTCACTTGATTCAAGCCACAGAAGATACACGGGTTTGATTCCATTCACATCAAGTTAAAAACCCCAGAAAGTCTAAGCAATCTGTCTCTAATACAGGCTGCATTCCTGGGTGGGAGTGATTAAGGGACTCCACGGTAGTCGCTCAGGGTTGGGCTGGTGGGAGGTGTGGACCAAGAGGGCAAACAGGAGGTGGCCGGAGCCTGAAAACATTCTCCCATGCATTTGAAGTTCATTTTACTATGCTTGAAATTGTTCATATACATTTTACACACTTTTGAATGTGCGCTATATTCTTCTAGATTTTTAAATAAGAGAAAAATGTAAAACCTGGGGGTGATTTGAAGAAGAGTCAATAGCAGAGAGGAGTGGAGGAGAGGGAATGAGCAAGAGCGAGCCCAGGAAGCAGGAGGCAGACACACTCATACATACATTCACACACACACACTCACAGACTCAGACACACATTCATGCTGACACACACAGACACACACACTCACAGACATACACACACAGACTCAGACACGCACACACATTCAGACACATTTAGGTTCATACACACAGACACAGACTCACACAGATACACACACTAAGACTCAGACACACTCAGAGACACACATTCATGCTCATGCACAGACTCACATTTACACACTTACATAGACACACACACACTCACATAGACTCACACACACATTAACAGACTCAGATACACAGACACAGACACTCACATAGATGATCAGACACACACACTCTCAAATAGACACAGACACACTGAGGCTCACACATACAGACACACACAAAATGTACACAGACACATATCCAGATACACACAGACACATACATACAGATACAGGCAGACACACACTTACAAACACACACTCAGAGTCACACACACACACACAGACACACACACAGACACACTCAGATGCAGAGACACACACAGAGACACACACACAGAAACAAACACACACTCATCCACCCCCAATTCATCTGTTGAAGCCCTAACCTCCAGTGGATCTGGAGGTGTGGTCTTTGGAAGGTACTTAGGCTTAGATGAGGCCATAGAGTGGGGCCTCTATGGTGGAATTATTGTCCTTACAAGAAGAGGCGAGACCAGAGCTTGATCACACTCCTGCCACACTGTGAGTACAGCCTGTGAAGACTCAAGAAGGCGGCTGTCTGCGAGCCAGGAAGCCCTCACCTGGCCCTCATCTGAAGCTGAACCGACAGCCCTTGATCTCGGACTTCTAGCCTCCATAAGTGTGAGAAAATTAATTTCCATTGTTTAAGCCCCTCCAGTTTGTGGTACAGTCATGCACCACATAATGACATTGCAGTCCATGATAGACCACATATATGATGGTGGTTATCCAGTAAGCAAAGTTAATTTATTATTGAAGAGAGAAAAGCATACTCCCAATAAATGTAGTGTTGCCTAAGTGTCCAGTGTTTATAAAGTCTATGGTAGTGAAAAGTCATGCCCTTGACCTGCACATTCACTCACCACTCACTCACTCACTCACCCAGAGCAACTTCCAGCCCCACAAGCTCCTTTCATGGTCAATGCCATATACAGGTATACTACTTTTTATCTTTTACAGCTTATTTTTACTCTCCCTTTTCCACGTCTAGCTACGTTTAGAGACACAAGCACTTATCATTGGGTTACAATTGCCTGCAGTATTCAGTACCATCACACGCTGTACAAGTTTGTAACCTAGGAGCAACAGGCTATCCCACAAAGCCTAGGTGTGTGGCAGCTCTGCCATCTAAGTTGTTTAAGGACAGGCACTCTATGATGGGCACACAATGATGAAATTGCCTAATGATAAATTTCTCAGAACATATCCCTGTTGTTAAGTGACACATGGCTGTATTCTGTTACAGCAGCCTGAGCAGAGACATGAGCCTTAAACACTGGGATGGTTCATAGATAACTAGGACATTATGGTCCAGGGGTTGCAGTATTGGAGATGTTGGAGCATGATTAATGGCTGGGGTTTGTCCTCTAGCTGTACCACTTACAAACACTCACCACTTGGACAAGTGACTGGGCCTCAGTTTCTTCATCTGTAAAAGGAAATAACAATAATTCCTCCCCATAGCCTGGGGGGAAGGACAAAATGAGTGAATCTGTGTGAAGAGCTCAGAATGGCACCAGGCACAGTAAATGCTGAGCGACTGTGAGAGGAGATGGCAGGTGATAGCAGGAGTAGTGGGGCAGCAGCTGCTGCATACGTTCAGTGACAAGAGGGTCCTCTGGTGCTGGTGAGAGTTTCTGTGCTGTGGCTGAGCATGGACAATGGGTGAGTGCACTTCATGGGCAACTCTCCATGGAGAAGGGAGGCCAAGAGGGACTCAGAGAGGAGGCTGGACACTGTGGCCCGGCCCAGGGAGTGGGGAGGAGCCTGCCAGGCCAGCCTGGGCCCTGGAGAACCAGCCCCACCTCCTGGCTGGCCCCAGTCTCCCTGTGGGCACTGGGAAAGGGGTACCCCCATCCCAGCTGGAGGCACGAAACCAGGAGGGGGGCCCCAGCCTGCCTCTGCTCCACCCAAACCCCACCCTGACCCTGTGCCCCCCAAAGCAGAGGCCTAGGTGGCAGGCCCATGGCGTGGGCTGCTCCCTGGACCACTGCAGTGGTGGCTTGGGCAGAGTGGGGTTGAGGGAGGACCATTCTCCTGGGACTTCCTGTCAACGCTCCAGGGCACAGGTGGTTGTGGGAGGTGCCAGGAAGAGCAGAGGATATTTCCCAAACTGCAAGTAATTTACTATGTTTATTAAGTGGTTATTGTAGGTTAAATAACCAACACCAGCTTATTAAAAAATCTTCTGAGATGATAATCACCCAGGTCTTCCGTTTGCTGCCGGCAGCGAAGCTGCTATCCTGCTGGGAGCCGGTTTTCATAATGAATCGGCTCTGAGATCCGGACACTAAGTGACTTCGGGAATCGTCGTCTCCGTTTTCTCTGACAGCTTTATGCTCCATAAATACTCAGAGATTATTAAAAACATATTTATTTAAGATGAACCGCTCTCCTGCAGATACAATTCTAAGCCGATAAGGCTCATAAGCCCACTTACAATAATCAATGATAGTATTTAAACCCCCAGTAGCTTTGCTTAAAGTCAAGGCCCTGGGCTCCTGAGAGGGGATTGGGCTGGGTTCCCGCCTGCTGGGGCACCAGGGCTAAGGAGGCCAGGAGGCCTGGGAGCCAGCGCACTGTCTACTAAGACCCTCTTCCCCACTCCTCTACAACCTGTCTCATCCCTCTGGGCCTTAGTTGCCTTATCTGGGGTATGGGCCCTTTGGCTCTAAAACCCAATGACTTGGGAGGCAGCTGTGGGAAGGAAAGACTGCCCCACAGAATGCTCGTGGGGTTAAACGGGCACATAGAGAGCAAGCCCTTAGGATCTCCAGGCCCCTCCCAAGATGGTGGGTCCTGCCTCAGCTCTCCAAATTCATTCCACCCTCCTGTCCCTGGGCAAGACCCTATACACCCCTCTCCATCCTGGAATACTCCTGCCAGCCACACGCCCTCACTGCTGTACACTCATCCTTGAGCAAATGCCACCTCTCCCAGGAAGCCTTCCTTGACTACCTCCCTCTTTCTCATCACAGCTCATGATCAACGTTCCAAACTGACTGTGTAAATCTTTCGTTCTGTCCCTCTGTTCCCTGCACTGGGAGCATGAGTACATGAGCAGGCTTGTGTCTGTTGGGCTCACCCTTGTGCCCAGCACTGGGCTCAGGGCCGGGATGGAGTCTGTGCTCAGCACTCACCGCGTGCACGAAGAAGGCAGCTGCCCTGTGCTTGGCCCAGGAGGGTGCTTAGACTCATGTGCGGTTTCTGGGCCAGCCTCTCTTTCAATGACCGTGGCTTTGCAGGGTGGTGTGCATCTGTTAGGGCAAGTTGGCCTTCTTTGCGTGGCTTCCTCAAAACAGACTTCACTTTGTTAAACAAACTTTCTCTTGTGAATACATTTTAGATTTAGTTTACGAGGTTAATTTTTTAAGTCCTGCAATTTTGAGACTGCTCTGCGTGTGCTTCATGCGTGGAAATGGACCTCGGGTATGGAGGCATCGACCACGCTCCTCAGTTTACAGCTAATGAGCATCTTCAGCCAGAAAGCTTCCTTTTCATTTCTTTTTTCTTTGTAGGCAAGGTCTTGTTCTGTTGTGATCATCACTCTCTGCAGCCTCAAGCTCCCAGGTTGAAGTGATCTTCCCACCTCAGCCTACCAAGTAGCTGGGACAACAGGTGCACGCCATCACCACTGGCTACATTTTTTTATTTTTTATAGAGGTGGGGTCTCCCTGTGTTGCCTGGGCTGGTCTCAAACTCGTGAACTCAAGCCATCCTCCTGCCTCCACCTCCCAAAGCATTGGAATTACAGCATGAGCCATGCGCCCTGCCCTCCTCTCTTTTTGGTTATTCATCATCATTCGCCTTCCCCTCCTGCTCCCCTAGCTGACCAGCCTGTGTTCATGGGGATGCTTGGTAGGTGTCCCCCACAGTGAGCACTGCTCTGCCGTGCATGTCTGTAATCTACACACATGGCATTCTGTTTAAACCTCATGCTGTGTCTCCCGTCCTGCTTTGCACAATTGCTAAGATTGCTCTGTGATGCTAGGGGTCTCCTGCACCTGCGCTGCCCCTCCGTGGGGGCATCCCCATGGCCTTGGTGAAGTCTCTCCAGTGTGCACCAGGGGGTCCCACTGCCTTGAGTGCATGCACATATCTACTGCCTAGGCCCTGTCCAGTCCCTCTCTCGAGCTGCTGCATCCACCTGCATTCCTGCCTGCCGGCCCTGCGGCCTGCGGCCTGCAGCCCCACCACACTTGCTGTCACCCACTCGCTCCTGTTTTTCCAGGCTAATAGGTGAAAGTGAGCCTGTCATTTTAACCTGCGTTTCTCTGACTGGCGGTGATGAGCTTGAGCCTGTGTGAATCGGGGTTTCCTCTTCTATGAGTCTGGTCACAGCACTGCCTGTTTCCCTCAGTTGCTCTTGATGACCTGCAGGAGTTTTCCCGCAGATGCTCTGTTCTCACTCTCTAGACATACATGACATATGGGCACACACCATAGCATAGACATGGGTCTCTCTAGAAATGCACAGTAGTATAGACACAGATCTCTCTAGAAATACACGGTAGTAAAGACACTGGTCTTTCTCGACACATGAGGTAGTACAGATGGGTCTCTCTAGACACATGTGGTCATACAGACACTGGTCCCTCCAGATGCAGGTGATAGTGTAGACACTGGTCTCTCTAGACACATGCAGTAGTATAGACACGGGTCTCTCTAGACACATGGTATTATAGATATTGATCTCTCTAGACTCACATGGTCATATAGACACAGGTTTCTCTAGACATACATGGTAGTATAGACATGGGTCTCTCTAGACTGACAGGGTGGTATAGACATGGGCCTCTCTAAACACAGACAGTAGTATAGATACAAGTCTCTCTAGACATATACAGCCATATAGATACAAGTCTGCCTAGAAATACATGATCATACAGACATGGGTATCTCTAGAAACACACAGTACTATAGATAGGGTAGTATAGACACAGGTCTCTCTAGACAGACAGGGTAGTATAGACACAGCTCTCTCTAGGTATACATGGTAGTATAGACACAGGTCTGTCTAGAAATACAGTCATATAGATACAGGTCTCTAGAAATTCACGGTCATATAGACACAGGTCTCTCTAGAAATACGTGGTAGTACAGACATGGGTGTCTCATTAGTTGTACACAGTGACCACTCCATCAGCCATTTGTCTTTAACTTTCTTCTGGGTCTTTCGATGACATGGAATCAGCCCTTAATACTTATGTCTATATATTTATTCATGTTTTCAACTTACAATTCATGCTTTTGGAATGTGTCTGAGAAGCTGTCCACTAGCATTGAGTAATGACAATAAGCACCTAGATGACTTTGGATTTAGAGATTTGGGTGTAACTGACACTTTTCAATGTTAACTGATCCTATCCACTTCTGAAGTCCAAAAAAAAGAAAAACAATGTTTTTAGTCGAGGGTAAGGAAGGAATAAATGATCCCATAGCTGCCTCATCTGAGACCACAGCTCCCGTCTGCACCCTGCCCTGAACAGCTCAGCTGAGGTCAGGAGGCCATGGCGCTGTCCCCAAGCATGCCCTCCTACCATTGCCCAGACAGTAATTCCTATGAGCTGGCCTTGGGGGAAGCGAGAAGCAGGGTCCACAAGGTGACAGGGACGTGGTGGGGACACAGGGCTAGCTCCACCATTAACAGGGAGACAGACAATGTATAAAAACAACAGACACAGAAAATATAATTGCAAGTTTGCATTGTCCTTCTGACCCTAGGCATATATGAGAGCCTATACACATAAAAATTCCCTGAGCTGTACATTTAAAATTTGTATACTTTCCTATATGTGTATAGTACCTCAATAAAAAAGATGAGCCATAAAAGTAAATCTTCTTTTTCCCCTTCCACCCCATCTTCTCCCCTTCTTCTCTCCCTCCTCCCTCCCCCTTTCTATCCCCCTTCCCAGCTCTATTGCATGTTGGAGTGGAGGGGTAAGGAAGGAGGTGTGGAGGGGCATTAATAAATGACTACCAATAGCTGGGGGAGAGACAGTGGTGGATTTTGAAGGGGGTGATGGTGAAGAATGGGGTGGACAGGCTGAACCCGCACTGGGTCCCCTGTGAGATTTACAGGCATCTGAAATGCTGTGGGTAGTGGCATGGAGGCCCTGGCTGAGTTGGAGAAGGGAGATGTGAGGGCACACAGGGTGCTCAGTGAGGACCATGGCAGACATGGGGTCCCCTCCACTTGAGTGGCTGGGCAGTCACTACCTTTCTGTGTTCCAGCTCATCTGCTCAACAGCAGGGCATTCTCACCCAGAAAGGGAGGGTCCTGGTTGTCCCTGCCCTATCCACAGTATAAGGTCTGAGGCCAGTAGGCTGGTGGGTTGGCTTCAGGGCTCAACTGAGGATGGCCCGCTGAGGTGTTGAGGAGTTGACCTCCAGCCATGCTGAGACCATTCCTTCTCATTCCTTCGTCCCCCTCCACCTCCTCCATCTTCTCTCCTTCTTTCTCTCCCCTCACACCCACCAAGAAGAGGTCAGCAACAGGGAAGACAAGTAGCGAGACCTTGAGGAAGAAGACAGAACGGAAGACTCTTGGGTAGTGGAGCGTGGGACCCCAGAGGTCTGCAGCAGCCTGAGCAGAGGCAGCTGGCACATGGTTGGGGAGTGGCTGGGAAGGCAGGCACACCTGGGCTCTGATCCCAGCTCTGCCCCCACAAGTGGTAGGATCTCAGAAGCTGTGTACCTTGCACTGACCATGCTGAGAGATTTCTCAGCATTAACAAGATGTCTTAAACCATGACAATTCCACCACTGCAGGCCACGTCCCTCACTGTTCCTGTGACCCCTGTGTTACTAGCATCCATGGCTGACCACACAGAACCAGCTCATGGACCTACTAAAGGCTTTTAGAAACACAAAGTGTGGGCTTCATCGACACAGGAAGTACCCAATAAATGTTTGATCTTTCCCTCTCCGGAAGTGGCCTCCCTGATGCACAGACCTTAGAGCACAGTCCCAAACTCAGTTGTCTGCCCAGGCTGGGTGTGACTGGAGAGAGGTGGAACAGGCTGGGGGTGAGGGAAGGGGCACAGGTCACACTGGCAGAGATAGCCCCCCAGCCAGTGAGCCACATTTCTTTCACAAGTAGATAGTAGATGGATTGTTATGTGAAAGCTCCCTGTTTCAAAACGTTGGCAAGTCATGGAAATTGTTTAAAGCAGTCTGAGCCAAACAAAACTTGTGTCTGGCTGCTGGGTAGTGATGCCAAGGCATCTCCACTGCCCCTATATTACAGGGGAAACACAGAAATGTTGGCCAACTGGGCCAAGGTTACACAGGAAGCAACTTAGGCAATAGTCCATTGAGACCTAGAAGCCATCCATCCATCCATCCACCCACCCAACCATACATCCACCAACCCAACCATACAGCCACCAACCCATCCATCTATCTACCCACCCATCCACCAACACACCCACCTATTTACTTACTAACCCATCCATCCATCCATCCATCCATCTACACACACATCCACCAACACACCCACCTATCTACTCACCAAACCATCCACTCATCTATCCATCCACCCATTCATCCATTCATCTATCTATCCACCCCTTTATCCATCTACCCATTCATCCATCCATTTGTTTATTCTTTCATCCATCTAGCCAACCATTCACTCATTTTTTATCCACCCATTCACCCATCCATCCACCCACTCCTTCATTCATCCACCCATCCACTCAAACAACCATCCGCCCATCCATCCATTCACTCATCCACTCATCCATCCACTCATTCACTCATTCAGCAGATACTTGTTGAGCATCTGCGATGTGCCGGGCCATATGTTACAGGTACAGGGGGCATAATGATGAACCAATATACAGATGTAAATTCTTCTCATGGATCTCATATCCCAAGGGAAGCTGATAGACAAAATAGCTCAGTTTTAGATTGTATCAGGAGGCAACAGTACTGTGGAGAAAATTGAATCCAGGGAAAGGGTCATGTGTGTTGGGGTGAAGTTGCAACTTTAAAGAGGGTGGACAAGAAAGGCTTGATGGAGAAGGTGGCATTAGAGGAGAGACTGGAAGGAGGTAAAAGAGAGAGCAGCATGGGCGCTTGGCAGAGAAGTCAGGAGGAGGACAGGGAAAGGAAGGCAGAGAGGTCTCAGGCTTGCGGAGGTCACATGTGGGCCATGGTAGAGCCTGCAGCAGAGGCGAGGCCTGCTCTGGCTTAGGTATGGCCAGCACAACCCCATGGGGATCAGGGATGGCAGAGAGTGGGCTGCCCAGAGCCTGGTGAAGGGGTGGGAGATGGCAGTGACTTGGAAGAGGCACAGCAGTAAGGGTGGGGGAAGCGGTTGGAGTCTAGACATACTTCAAAGGTGAGGCTGACCTGGTGTGGACAAGAGATATGGGCATCAAGGATGGCACCATGCTCAGGCCTGAGCACCTGGGGGTGCGCTCAAGCTTCAGCCACGGCCATGAAGGTGGAGATGCCAGCCTGAGCCCCACGTGGGACTGCATAAGCAGCAGTGGGGTTCAGGGAGAAGCCAATTGTCAGGAATCTATGGCCAACCCTGGGCCAGCTCCTGGAAGTGCTGAATCTGGTTTATAGTGAGAGACGCACAGACACTGGAGGGGCCTGGGGTACACATCACAGTACCAGGCCCCCCCATCTGGTGCACCCACCCTCATGCCAGAAGCTGTGCATGCACCTTAGTGTCCTCACAGGACCAGGGGGAGGCTCTGTCCTCTTCTTTGACGATAAGGAAGTTGAGCCTCAGAGAGAGGGTAAGAATTGCAAGGGATGCACAGCTGATGAAGAGCATGACCAGGATGGGGATGTAGGGCAGGTGCACAGCTGGTGAGGAGCAGGACCAGGACGAGGATGCAGGTCAAGTGCACAACTGGTGAGGAGAAGGACCAGGATGGGGATGCAGGTCAAGTGCACAGCTCGTGAGGAGCAGGACCAGGATGCACATGTAGGGAAGGTCTGGGTCCTTCACAGGCCTCATACCTTGACACTAGAGGGGAGTGGACGTCTCACCCAGCAGGCAGAACACAGGCTATGCAGTCACTGGCAGGTGGGAAGGGGCTGCCCAGGGTCAGTCAGCACCAGGGAGTGTCAGCAGGGACAGTGAGCAGGCACTTAGGCACTCTGGATGCCACCCCTGAAGAACTGGCACTGAAAGGACCAATCTAAACCTCAGATCCCCAAAGCTGCATTTGTCACTTCTTCTCATAGGTCCTATCAACACTTCCAATGCAATTGTATTCTAAATGCATCTGGCCACAGCTTCCTCCCACCTCCCCTCTGACTTGCATAACTGTAGATGATTTACAAGGGAGACACAAAAATGGCTCCAATTCTCACCCCTTTTTCTACCCACATCCTTTGCAATGTGATTTTGCAGCTCCCCACCAGAGTGGGCTCTGTTTCCCCAATCATTTAGCTAATACAATGCCCTGGAAAACAGTATGGCACTTGTTCCAAGCCAAGGCCTCAAAAGCCTTTGTGTGTTTCAGTCTCACTCTCAGGATACTGTGACTGGAGTGTGAGAAAGCCAGGGATAGCATGCTGGAAGGGGAGAGACTGTGGAGAAAGGCCCCACCATCCCAGCTGCACCATCCCAGACATCTGAGTGAGCCCAGCAAGAAGAGCTGAGCCCCAAAAGAAAGGAACTCAGTATATTGGAAAGAGATCTGCACTCTCACGTTTACTGCAGCCAAGATTTGGAAGCAACCTAAGTGCCCACCAACAAATGAATGGATAAAGAAAATGTGGTATATATACACAGCGGAATACTATTCAGCCATAAAAAAGAATGAAATCTTGTCATTTGCAACAACATCAATGGAATTGGGGGACATTATGTTAAGTGAAATAAGCCAGGCACAGAAAGAAAAATTTTATATGTTCTCAATCATATGTGGGAGCTAAAAATTAACACAATTGAACTCATGAAGATAGAGAGTAGAATGTCAGTTACCAGAAGCTGGGAAGGGTAGCAGGGAGGGGAAGAGAAGTGAGAATAGATAATGGGTGCAAACATAGAGTTAGATAGAATAAATAAGACCTAGTACTTGATAGCACAACAGGGTGACTACAGTCAACAATCACATATTGTATATTTTAAAATAAATGTAAGAGTAAAATTGAAATGTTCCTAACACAAAGAAATAAAGAATGCTTGAGGTAATTAATACCTCAATTACCTCAACTAGTTATTACACATTATGTGCCTACTAGAATATCACATATAACCCACGAATATACACATCTATTAGGTACCCAGAATAATTAGCGCTAAAAACTTTTTTTCAAAAGACCAAGAAAAAATAATCGCAAATGAGTAAAATTACAACACCCTACCTCCAAAAAAAGAAGAGCCATGACTGCCCTCCCCAAATTGCCAACTCACAGAATCATGCGCTAAATAATTGGTGGTTGTGCTAAACCTTCAAGCTTTGGGATGGTTTGTTACACAACAAAAGCTAGCTGATACACCCTCTACCTCTCTGTTCCTCAGGCTCAATACCAGATTTCTCTTTGATTGCCATGTTCCCCAGCTTCATCTTTCTGCTACCAGGCCTCCCCTTTCCATTCCAGACTGAGGACACTTTTTCCTGAGCCAGCCAAGATCAGCTATCTACTGCCAAACTGGCTAAGAACTAAACGCCCTCCCAGTGTTCTCCGAACATTCACTACACAGTAACAGTCTCATGCTCGACTTTCCCTGAGCTTCTCAAGGTCAAGGGCTTTGTCTTGGTCATCTCTGCTGCCCCAGGATCAAGGTTAGGACTGGCCAGCTATGGACCAGGCTGTAAGGAATATTTGTTTAAGAAGCAGATGATCCACCCAGGATGGAGTGCTGGCTAAGGAGTGGCTAAGTAGCTATGTGAGAGCCCTGGAACCAGCTGCCTGGGTTTACAGCCTGGCTCTGGGTTTCAAAATGTTGTGTATTAGGCAGGTAACTAAATCCCAGTACCCTGATTTCCTTATCTGTAGGACAGGGAGGATTGCAGTCCCTTCTTGAGAGTTGTTTATAAGGATTAAATAAGAGAATACTGAAAGCAGTACCTGGCAGGCGCAAATCAATGCTAAGTATTATTATTTAATAAAGATCTGTGGATGGTGAGGGCCTTGTCCAAAGTTACTTGGTTCTTTATAGTTCTGATTCATCCTTACCTGATGCCCTGAATTTTGGGTACCACTTTTCAAATCCCAGCTTCTCAGTCCTAGGTCAGGTCCCACATCACAGCCCCTGTTCCCTGGAGCCAGGCCCTGTCTTCCCCATCCCTCCCAGGCCTAGGGCCTCCACCTGTCAGGACCTCTCTGACATCCTTTCCTCTCTGCTGGTTCTCACCTCCTCTCAGGAAATGTCACTGCAACAACATTGATAAATATTTATAAAGGCAGCCGAGGAGATGGCGCACAAACAAGCCAAATAAATAAGCACATTTTAAAACGCTGAGCTTGACAGTTGACTTCCCCAAGTGGGTCTGTGTGTGCATGCATCACCTACCTGCACGCACTGCCTGTCCTCACACATCGGCTCACAGGATGCCAGCGCCTTCTAGGCCGTCACACTGGGACTGCTTGTTTCACAGATGGAGAAACCGAGACCCAGAGAGGCCTGGGCTTGGCCAAAATGGCCCAGCTGAGTACAGGCAGGCGGCAACCCATGCCCAGCATCCCGGCTTTATAGAGCCAAGGTTCCCGCTTGGCCTGGTATCTGTAAACAGAGAACAGCTGTTAGCAAATGCATTAAAGGATTTCATGTTTACTCTGCTCTTATCTGTGGCAATAACTGTCAGTTTCGGGGAGATAGCCGAGGTCTGTTTCGCAGGACGGCCTGTCAGCCAGGAGCCGGGGCTGGCAGTGCCTGCCCTGATTAACCTGCAGCCTCCGGGCAGGGGCTTTTCCAGGAAGGCCAGCTCCCAGCAGGACGTAAGGCCAGGAGTATCCTTCTCATGGGAACTACAAACAGGCCGCCCTGTGTTAGGGGAGGAGGCCTGGGGCCTTAGAGTCTGGGTCTCAGTTTCCCCATTAGCCCAACAATGTGCCCGCACTCCCTCATGTCTAAGGCTCCCCCACAAGCTACATCGTCTATACGGATTCCCTAATTATCATCCCACCCACAGGAAGAGGAAGCCCATGCCCAATTCAGCTCTCATCTGCATAAAACTATCAAATCCCCCCAAAGCCACCCCTGGTGGCCCATGGAAAGACCAGGCAGGAGAAAGACGAGGTCACAGGACAGCTGATACTGATGGGGCCATGTACCAGCGTTTCACAGGGCTCCCCTTTACCTCTGAGCCCTGTGAAATGTGCCTCCAGTTTTACAGGTGAGAACATCGGGGAGTGAAGGGTTTCTCAGGAGCCAAGGGCCCCTGCTAGCTGCAGTGAAGTCTGGTTTCTCAGGATGGCTGATGCCACCGCCCCACACGCAGGGACACCTCTGGGTGCCAGGTTGGTGTGGCTATGGCCTGGTGCTGCCCTACACCCCACAGGATGGAACCTGAGGCTCCAGGAGGGTGCACCACTGGTTCGGGCTGCACGGAGTCAGGTTCCAGGTGGGGGTTCCAAGTCAGGCTTGGTGTTCCAAAGTGCATGCTTCCCAAGCCAGGAGCAGCCACCCTGGCCATGAAGAGTTATGAGGCGAAGCCCGAGATGGGCTGTGGGGGTATAGGGCCCATACTCTGCCCTGAGAGAACAAGGGGAAGGTGTGGGGTGGGAGAGGTGGGGAGACCAGGACTGCAGCCCCCACCCTGCCTGACTCACAGGTCCACCCAGGACACCCCAGCTCTCTACCCTCTGAGAGGCTGACTATGCCATGGCCATCCCGTCACCTCTTCCCAGACTCAGCTCCAGCAGCTGCCCACTCCCATCCACACTGGCTCTGCCACCCTGCTTGATCAGAGGGGATCTGTCAGAGTCTCCTTGGCACCCATGGTGCCTACCTGCTGCCCTCCTCAACCTCACCAAGTCTTCTTCAGTGCCCAGCCTGATGACACTGGGCCCCACCCCCATTGCCACTCATCTCAGCACTCGCCCTCCCCCTGGGGCTGCTACTTCTGTTGTTCCAGCGTGGAACCTGAGGACTCACCTTTGGCAGTGGCTGTTACAGGGCTGGTCAGCTGGTGCCCTGCCAAGGCCTTTCCCCAGGTAAGGGCCACCTCCTGCCCCCGCCCCAGGAAGGCCCAGGATGCTCCTGACAGTCAACGAGCAGCTGGGCCCTGTGTGAGTGCCAGCATCACTGTGTGAGGCCCAGGCACCACCCGCTCCTGCCACCTCCCTGGCCCCCTCTCCACCTCGGACCCCACCCCGACATTGTCCAGCCCCAGCCTTGGTGCCAGCCACCATCTTCTCTCACAGGGACCCTGCAGCAGCCCCCTTGGCCTCCACATGGCATCATTTCCCTCCTCCAACACAGCCAGGAGAGTAAAGGCACCCGTGACGAGCGCAACACCACTGGCTCCCTACTCCAGAGCCCACCTTGCTCCCCAGCCCCACTCCACACACCTGCTGCCTCCTCCCCACTCACGTCTCCCTCACCCTCTCACTCACACTCCCTGACCTTCCACAAGCCCCACTGCCCTGCCAGTGCCTCGTGCCAAGCAGGGCTCACAGGTGCCAGCAAGGCCTCCCCAGAGCAGAGCTCCCTCCTGTACCCTCCTCTAGCCCGGAGGGCAGTGACACCGTGCAGACCAGGAAACCAGGCTCCAGGATGGGCAGAGGCTTGGCCAGACCACACAGCAACCTCAGCATAGCTCAGGCAGAGACCTGGTTGGGCACAGTGCCGCTGCGGGCAAGACCTAGGGGCATCGGCACAATTGCCTGCCACAGTCCTGGCCAGCGCCTGTGGCTGAGTGTCACTCACAAAATGGCCAGGTTAAAGGATGTGATCACTCAGCAAGATCCAGGGTCCTGTAGGCGGCTTATTAAGAGGACCAAGAGGAGTGTCCATAGGGTTCACAGAGGGATTCTTGCCACCATCTGATGGCATCTGCTGAAGCTGTGATGTGCCCAGGATGTGGGCACCAGGCTCCAAGCCTGGGATCAGGCAGATGACCAGGAGCCGAGACTGGGGACCCAGGATGGGGCAGGAGCCAGAGGACGCACGGGGCAAACAGGAGGCCATCCCCCATGGCCTCGTTCTTCCTCAGAGGATCCGGCACAGAGGGGAGCCAACGAGATCAAAAGGGGCCAACACCAAGAGCAACAACTCGAATCCCCACATAGAAACGGAAGCTTGGAGCAGGGGTAGAGCCACAGTGCTGCACGCGTGTGCACACACACACACACTCAGACATAACACAGACACACAAAGTGCAAACACCATCCACAGAAATAAACACGTATGCAGGAACAAGTGTACATGCCATAAAAGCACGCATGCAGTCAGACACAAGCGCACACTGACACACTGACACAAATGTACTCATGCACTCACAAAACATGGAAGCAACTGTGTATCCAGGCACATGCCTACATGTATACAAAGACACAGCACATACACATGTGTGCACTCACAACACACGCCCCTCTATCCATACACACACGCACACACCCTCCCTCCATCTCTGTCTCTCTGTGTCTGTCTCTCCCTCTCTCTGTCTTGATCTCTCTCCCTTTCTGTGTCTGTCTCTCTCTGTTTCCCTCTCTCTCTCTCACACACACACACACACACACACTCACGATTCTCACAAGTGAGCCTTGCTGCCTTTGGTATAAGCCCAGAATAGAGCATCTCTCACCACTGGCTCCTCCCTTCCCAGCCCTCTTTCCCTAATTAGTCCAGGAAACAGGGGCTGCTGCACCAGCCAATTTAGCCTGGGCCCGGGGCACGCCTGGAGCTAAGAAGCACCTGTCACTTCGAGGATCCCTCTCAGCTCAGCTGATGTCTCCTGCCCCTGGCAGAGCCCGGCAGTGTTGGTGGGGCCAAAGCAGCCTCAGAAGAGAGGCACGTGGGGTGCCTGCTGTGTAGCCTCCCAGCCCTTTTTTGGCCAGGAGCTTCGGCTAGATCACTCCAACAAGCCACTGAGTCATCATGGGCACCTACCGTGCCAGGCACTGCCAGGCTCTGGGGACAAGGGTGAGCAGAAACAGCCAACCCAGCCCGCACAGAGCTGTGTCTCAGGGAAGACAGGTGGGCCCATCAGGTCATCAGCTACAGACCGCAGGTCCACAGAGGTGGCCCAGCCATGGGCACAGGCCTCTGAGGCCCCCAGGTGGGCATCTCACCTGTTCTGGGAGGCCAGGGGAGCTTTCCCTGGGGACTGAGGCATTCCAATCTGAGGCATTATCTGGGTGAGGCAGGTGAGAGGCTCCAGCAAGGGATTAGAGTGTACAAAGGTTTTGACCTGGTCTGGGCTCTGTGAGAAAATGTGGACACATCCCCCAGGCCTCCTGAGAGGCAAAGGCAGTATACCCTCCAAGACCCATGCCTCAGGCTCATGGCTCTGGTCCTCTGCCACCCAGGGTGTGGCATACACTCTCAGTATGCTGGGACGCAGACTTTGAGCTGGGAGATCCATTACAGAGATGTGGAAACTGAGGCCCAGGAAACCAGTAGCAGTAAGGGAAGGAAGTGCCCCAGACAATGTGGCTAGTTTGCTAGAGTGCCTCACAGAGCAGCTGCTCCAATCCTCTTCAAGCACAGATGAGGAAACCGAGGCCACATCCACTCTGACCTACCCTGGAGGAGAGGCGGCCACATACCAATGAGCTCCTACTGGCTGCTTCCACATCTGAGAAGGTCAAGAGCAGGCAGCACTAAGCTCCAGCCAGAATAGTGGTTGGCCGGTGGGAGCAGATATTTCCCTAGAAATGCCACAAGGGACCTCCCAGGTGCAGGCAGTGTTCTCTGTCTCTGGACCTGGATGACGTCGCCCATGTGGGTATGTACATGAAAAATTGCAGGCTTACTGCATGGAACTTAGATGTCAACAGAAACGTCAAAAAGCAAAGCAAAAACCCATTCTCCAAAGAGAACAAGCGATCTGCAGATGGGCTGGGACCCACAGGGGACAGCCTGCCCTCCTGCTCCAAGTTTAAGACTGAAACTGTGGGGCCGATGGGCATGAGGTGGCACCAGGTGGGATGAGCTAAGGGGCAGAGGAACCGTGACTGACCCTCCCCAGTAGGGCATTAGTGAGCCCAGGCACAAGTGGACACAGCCAGAGCCATCTCCTGACAGCTGCTGCCTCCCCCACCCAGGGCCAGGAGCATCACTCTGGCAGTGCAGGGGGGCAGGGCACAGGGGTGGAAAGAGGCTGGGGTGGAGGTCTGCAGGGCAGGGATTGTAGCAATGGTTACCTAAGGTCCAGGAGGTAGGGGTCAGAGGGTTAGGGAATCAGGAGGTTAGGAAGTCAGGAGAAGCTGAATGAAATCCCAGGAAAGTCCCCAGATTGCTGGCAACCCGTACCCTCGGGTCTCACCTACCAGGGCCTCCTGGGAGGCCGGCATCAGGGTGTAGACTGAGCTATCGAAGCCCTCTCCAGCTCAGTTTCCAGTAAGTCTGCCTGCCTGGGGAAGCAGGAAGTCCCAAGGGTATCCCTGCAGGTCCCCTGCCAGGAGGCTGTGTTCACTGAGGCTCCACCCTGGCTTCCAGGCCTGAAGCACTAGATGGGACACCCCCTCTCATGGGCCCCACGGAACTCACACCCAGGGAACCCAGCCCCAGCCAGGACTACGCCTGGTCCTGCCTCTCACAGGGAGCAGAGCTGAGGTTGGCTGGGGCATTGCCCGGGTTGCAGCGCAGTGGGTGCCAGGGAGGGGATTCCTCCCAGGGATGCTAAGAGGCACAGAGGCTGACTCCAGGCGGGCGAGGGTGCAGCAGCGTCCCTGGGAAGCCAATCTGCCCACTTCAGGCACCCAGGGAGTAAGAGAAAACCTCTGGCTGGGTTCCCCTCTGGGGTTGGGGCAGGGCTGGTGAAGATCACAGGCCCTCTGTGGGTAGGACCCAGAAGCTGGAGGAGGACATTATGGGGTTTTGTTGTTGCTGCCCCTCTGGAAACCACAGTCAGCTCTGCCTTCCCATGGAAAGAAGCAGGGAAGAGGGACAGACCCTGCCCTCCGGGATCCCAGCTGGGTGCCTGGCGCAGCGCCCGACACTCTCTTTCTCAGACCTTGGAGGAACTCATCCAACCGAGGCCGGGCCTCCCGAGTGCAAGGCTGCGCTGGTGCGCGGCAGGGCTCTGCGCTGCGCTGGTCCCGAGGGCCCAGAAAACCCAGACGCCTTCGCTTCGGATTGCTCTGTGGGAGCCCAGACTCCCAGCAGCTCCTGGAGAAAGCTGACTCCGAGTTTGGTCGGGAGAAAATGACAAAGAGTGGAAATTAGGTCAGCCTCTTAAGGAGGAGGAAAAGAACCCACGTGACTGCAGAGGGGTGGCGGGGAGGGCGCGGGGGCTGGAGCGCCGCCTCTCAGAGACAGCGGGTAATGGCAAAACTTTCTCCAATTACGTGAAGAGCGAGCGCGTGTCAGCCAGAACGGCGACCGTCCCTGCGATAACGGATGACTGGGAGAGGCAGGCGCTTAATGGGTTTTTCCCTGCGATCAGTTAACCCGAGCCCAGTGGCCCTGGTGACAGCGCCGGCGGGGAGGGAGCGGGCTCAAGGGCCCCCTGCGCTGGCTGTTTTCCAATCCTGCGCCTGATGACACAGATTTCCCTAACAGTGACAGGGCGAAGACCTCTCCAGCTCCTCGGGCACACCCCAGGCAGCACATCCGCCTGACAGGGGAGGGGTGCAGGCCAGCAGGGCCAGCCACCTCGTGCACGGAGACACAAGTGCGGGGCCACGCGTGGGGCCAAACATGACCATGCACGGGTAGCCACCAAGTCACACACAGATGCCCAGCCCGGGGACACAGCTGGAAATCCAGACCCGAAAATCAGACCTATACTCACTCACAGGCTCATACCCAGACACACACACATTTATACATGTGCACAGACATCCAGACCAAAAGATGCATGGTGACATGCTCACTCCCAGACACGAAGGCACACTCAGACACATATGCGCATGGACACAGACACACATGTACACACAGAGATGCTCATAAATATACAAGGACATGCACATGCACACAGATCACACCTGCAGACACACACTACCAGAAACACACAAGTGGGCACCGTCAGCCAATGCTCCCTCCCCACAGGCATGTCCATGCAGGCACCCACATGCACCCATTCACACACACACCGTGGGCAACACAGCTCCCATGAAGAGGCCCCTCTCCAGCCCCCAATATCCCAGTCCTGTAGCATGTTCTCCCTCCTCCCTGGCTGTCTGGGGCAGCCTCCTACTTCCAGCTCCTGCTTCCAGTCTCCCCTCATCCCTGTCAGACCCCACCCCAGCAGAAGCTCAGCTCTGAAGGCCACCATCCCACTCACTGAACTCCTCCCCCCAGGAAGCCCCGTCCTCACTCTACCTCCCAGGAAGGCAAGGCTGTGCCGGCTGCCTTCCCCTGAGAAGATCTGGCTGCCCCGAGCCCCAGGTGATGTCCATCCCTGATTCACTGGTTCAGCGAATGTGTGCTGAGCCTCCATCCTGTTGTAGAGTTGCATGCCACTTGGGAACACAGGTGAACAACATGGATGGAGAGCCCACCGTCTTGAGACTTTCCTTCTAACACAGAAGACGCTGTGAGCAGGAGCCATGGCCAGTGAGCAGAGGACACGTGTGTGCGAAGCTCAGGACTGGGGAATGCAGCCCAGAGCAGGGGAGGGACCAGGACCAGCAGACAGGAGTGGGGGTGGAGTGGGAAGGTCCCTCACGAGAGGAGGTGAGGGCCCAGGCAGAAGGAGCACTGTGCAGACAGGAGCAAGGGGCCACCTGCTCCATGCAGCAAGCAATGGGAGGGGGCTGAAAAGAAGGCCCGAAAGGCATAGAGGTCACTCCTGTGAGGGTGGACAGGCCACTCTGAGGGCCTGGCTTTGACCCTGAGTGAGACAGGAGCTGGAAAACAGGGAGGCCAGCAGAGGCTAGTGCATTAGCCCAGGCCAAAGCCATTCAGGCTTCGGCCAGTGCCAGTGAGAGGAGTGTCTGGGTCCTGGGTGTGTTTCAGAGTGGGCCAAGAGATGTTGCTGATGGGCTGGTGAGGGCGAGGGGAGGTCAGGCCGACCAGGGGCAGTGTCTGAGATGGGAAGAGCTGGTGGAAGGAAGATTGGAGTTCTAGAGTTGTATCTGGACATGGTTGGAGGTAGAATCATGATCCCCAGTGATACCCCCATCCTAGTCCCCAGAATATATCACCTTTGTGGCAAATGGGACTTTGCATGTATGATTAAGTTATGGATCTTGAGTTGGAGAAATTATACTGAATTATCCAGGTGACCCAATGTGATTAAAAAATGGGTCTTTATAAGAGGGAGGCCAGAGGGTCAGAGTCAGAAAGGGACCTTTGAGGATGCTAGGCTGCTGGCTTTGAAGGAAGAGGCAGGAGCCACGAGCCAAGGCTGGAGGTGGCCTCTAAAATTCCTCCTCCCTGCAGAATAACCACCTGCCAACACCCCAATGCCATGACTTCTGACCTCCAGAACTATGAAAGAACACATTTGTTTTGCTTCAGGAGTGAAGTCCGTGGTCATTTGTCACAGCAGTGAGAGGAAACTTATGCAGGCGTGTGCAGTGGGAGCTGTGAGGAGACAGCCGTGTGCAGAAGTCTTGAGGGACAGTGGCAGGCTGAGATTTGGGGGTCGGCCTCTAGAAGACATGTAAAGCCCTGACGCTGAGCAAGGCAACCCTGTAAGAGATACAAGAAAAGGAACTGTCTGAACCCTGGGAGCCCCTGAGTTGAGAGGTCAGGGAGAGGAGATAAACCAGAAGAGGAGGTTTTCTCCAGAAGCCAAGAACATGCTTCAAAATGGAAGAAGTGGATAAATAGCTGTGACAGGTTCATGCAGTGGAAAGCCACTCCACAGTAAGAAGGGATTAGCTGCTGATACAAGCCATATCACTGGTGAATCTCATGACCATCGTGCTGACAAAAGAAGCTTTTCACAAAAGAACACAAACCATAGGATTCCACTTATATGCAATTCTAGAAAATGCAAAATAATCCTAGTGACAGAGAACAGATCTTTGGTTGCCTAGGGCTGTGGTTTCGGGTGGGAACTGATTGCAGGTGGGCTCCAGGGGACTTTCTGGGCTGGTGTGAGTGTTCTGTAGCTTGATGTAGTGGTCATTAATTATGAGTGCATTTGTAAAAACTCATTAAATCATACATTTTCAATGGGTGCATTTTACCGTATGAAAATTGTACATCAATAAAGCCAATTTAAGAAAAACAACAGAGAAGAGTGATCACATCAACTCCTACAGGCAGGTAAGTAGGATGGGACCTGAGAATTGCTAACCTTATGACACATTCGGTGGGCCTCGGCCAGAGTGGGTAGCTAAAGAGCCCTGGTGCGGATCACGATGGTCTAAGATGATCAGAGCACTCTATCATGTTGACCTGTAGTTGGGAACGTGGTAGGCTTGTGACCCAGCTGTGGCCAACGCTGCCTGGGGAAGTCTGCCGGGGGTCTCAGGGAGAGAGAGCTTCTCCCCCAGCACAACATACAATGACACAGGCAGGCCTTCATGCCCACCCTCTGTCTCCCTAAGGGGGATGTTGTCACAGGAATGTGGGAGGCTTGGAGCTACAGCCAGCATTCCCCTAACCATAGAGGAAGGCAGGAGAGGGCAGATACACTCACATGCACCATGGCTTTTTTTGGGGAGGCGGGGGAGTCTGGCTCTATCACCCAAGCTGGAGTGCAGTGGCGAAATCTCGGCTCACCTTGAGGTTCAAGGGATCCTTCCACCTCAGCCTCTCAAGTAGCTGGGATTACAAGCATGCGCCACCATACCAGGCTAATTTTTGTATTTTTAGTAGAGACGGAGGTCTCCCCATGTTGGCCAGGCTGGTCTCGAACTCCTGGCCTCAAGTGATGTGCCCACCTCGCCTCCCACAGTGCTGGGATTATAGGCATTAGCCACAGCAGCCAGCACATGCAGTCTGGTTTTGTCAGCTCTCTGAAGCCACCTGGGCTAGTTACTCTCCATACCCACCCCGACACCCAGGGCCCAGAAAGCCAACCCCTGCAGACTCCAGCCAGCTTGGCTGCCTCTCAGGGACACTGGCCACAGCAGGTGCTGGAGAGAGATTGGAGGATAGTAAAAGAGGCTTGGGTGCTGGTTCCGTCCCTCCCTGCTCTGAGCACCCTTATCCAGAGTGCTACACCCCACCCTCCCAGCGGCACCTTCTGTCTGGGGCCCCTCCCCTGAGCTCTGGCAACACTGTTTCCTTCCCTAGACCTTCAGGCCTGGAGTGGCAACAGCTCACAGCATTGCTAACTTCTGGGTGCCTTCATGTCCCCTGTGAGTCCTTGGGACCCTGCCCAGGCCTCTGTAAGTAGTCCCTTCACTCGGGTCCACACACCCGCCTGGCTCCCAATTTACAGTTATTACACGACCATCAAATATGCCTACACCCGAGCGCACTGCTGGTCAGCCGGAAGCACTCCTGACAGGCTCACCGAGCAAGCCCACCACTGGTGGGGGACAGATAGCCAAGCAGATAATTATACAATCACAGATACACGTCACAAAAGCTGAGCCCCAGAGTGGCCTTGTCAGAAGCTGACCTACCCTGGGTTCGGCGCTTATGGGAGCCAATGCATTCCACTTGGAATTAAGGCCATTTCAATGGAACTTCTGTCTCTTGCAACCAAAATATTCTAATAGTAGTCTTAAACAGGAGGACTTCGATATATGCAGTTTTACCCTTGAATCTGGCAGCCAGAAATATAACGGTTAGAATGCATCCAAAAAGCTGAAATTAGTTAAGCTAAGAACAGAATATATGACCTTTCTAAAACCTTGAAGTACATAAAAATCTGGTGAAATGGCAGTAGAATCTGAAGGGGGCAAAAAGCAGAAAACCAGAAAAGAGAAGAAAGCTTAAAATTATTGACAACAATAGGTATTTAACTTTTTGTTTAATAGTAAGTCTAAAGCAAGCCCAATTAAAGTCCATCTTTTCATACTAAGTAAAACAAAATCAAACTGAATACTACTCATAAGAGATGTTCTAAAGCAAAGTTCTAAAAAAATCAAAGTATACCAGAATATGGCTGGGCACAGTGGCTCACACCTGTAATCTCAGCATTTGGGAGGCCAAGGTGGGTGGATCACTTGAGGTCAGTAGTTCAAGACCAGTCTAGCCAACATGGTAAAACCCTGTCTCTACTAAAAATACAAAAATTAGCCAGGCTGGGTGGTGGACACCTGTAATCCCAGCTACTCTGGAGGCTGAGGGAGGAGGAGAATCACTTAAATTTGGGAGGCGTAGGTTGCAGTGAGCTGTGATCACGACACTGCACTCCAGCCTGGGTGACAACAGAGTGAGACTCCGTCTAAAAAAAAAAAAAAAAATGTATACCAGAATATAAAATCAGAAAGAGAGCATGGGCCAAATATTAATTTCAGATTCTGTAGCATATAAGATAAAAAGCATTGCATGGGATAAGGAGAACTAAACTGTCATGACATTCTATGTACCAAGTTACTTTGCATTTAAATATAGAAAGTAAAAACCTCAGAAATATGAGTGAGTTTGGTGAACATACTCTTCTAATTGAGGACTATAATTTATTTCTCACAATCTTAATAGACCAAATAGGTAAAAATAGCAGGCAGTAAATATTCTGAATATATTATTAACAACATTGTGTTTGAGTGTGTATGTATGTACGAAGAGAGAAGGGCAAGTATGAATACATAAAATGAAACTTTGAATTGTATGAAAACATGCCCTCCTTTGCAACATCCCTGGAATACACTGGTCAAATAATCAACCATCAAAAAAAATATCTACACAAAATCTACCAACAGAGAGCAAAGGCAGAGAGAATTGTGAAGACTGTGAAGACCGCATTCTCTGACCCCAGAGCAATTCAACTAAAAATTAGCAGGGAATGCTTTTAACTATAAAAGTTTCCAAAATAGATCTTTCATAAAGGTACAAAGAAGACTTGGATCAATAGAGACATGTGTCATATCCTTTTATGACAAGACTTAATCTTAATATAACACTTATATAAATTCAGCCCAAATGACCTCTCAAGATAATACAATTTAATTCCAAATACAAATGAGCAAAATTTACCAGAAAGCCTTCATTCATGAATGGACAGGGAAATAGTGAAAAGAAGTCAACGGAGGAGGTGTTTGCCCCGGCAGATATGAAAACATGTTAGGAAGCTATCTATCACATGCAAAAGAGTGCTGGCAGCACCAAACCAGACCACCAGGAAACGTGGAGCCAGCCCTGCACACCACACTCCTTGGTGACCAGGGCACTGCTCCGGGTGGGGGTGAGAAAAGATGGTTTTGTTCCAATGCCACTGAATTAAAATGAAATACATTCCAGAACAAGGAAGAATTAACTTAAAAATAAGCCCGTCCTGCCCTGCTCTGGGCACCCCTATCTGGAGTGGCTGCATTCCTCCCCTCCTCACTTATAAATGAGAATACATAAATCTTGATGTGGGGAATGCCTTCTAAAAGAAAAAAGAGAAAAACAAAAACACCAAGGAAAAGAGTAACAAATTTGACTACATAAACATCTTAAACTTCTACTGGCCTAAACAAATGGAATAAATGAAATGAAAATGCAAAACGAAGTGAAAAACAGATAATGAATTTGGGAAAATAATTGCAATCTATGTACCCAGGTAAAGGGTTAATATCCTTGGCATATAAATAAGCAAGGAAATGTTAACACACAAATCGAAAATGAGCAAAGACTACGAACAGACAATTTTCAATAGAAGAAATACAAATACCTAAAGGCATTTGAAAAAATGTTCAGCCTCATTAGTATTCATGTACATGCAAATTAAAACAACAAGCTACCATTTTTCACCTATAAAATTGGCACTTCATTATTACTATTATTATATTCAGTGTTAGCAAGAGGACGGGAACATGGGCATTTATACTTTCTTATTGGAAACACAAAGTGGTATCGCCTTTTAGAGGGCAATTTCATTTTCATATTCATTTTGCATACCTTTTGACCCACCTGTTCCTGTACAAATTTGTCCTAAGAAAAGAATTAGCTACCAAGCTGTTTATTAAGGTGTTTTTTGTAATGGTGAGAAAAGAAACCTAAATGTCAGCAAATAGGCAATCACTTATTGTATAAATCATGTATTTTTATACAATGGAATTCTATGCAGCCATCAATAATGGTGTTATACAAGTACATATATCAACATTGCATTGTTAAATGAAAAGAGCAAGTGATAACATAATAGATGCCAAAATAATCAATTTTTATGAAAAAAAAAGTAAGAAAGGAGGGACAGTAAAATACTAACGTTGATTATCCATGGTTGGTGAGATCCTGGGTGATTTCCATTTCCTACCTGGTGGTTATTTTCATTTAGAAATTATTCTGCAATAAACATACATTCATTGTGAAATAAAAATAAGTGTCTTAAAGAGTGAATAAGGGACTGAGTAAATTATAATACAATCCCACAGTCACAAACCAAGAGCCAGTAAAATTTGTGTGGCAGAATTATATTCACTGACATGAAAAGATGGTCGTCGTACACTGTTAAATGAAAATAGCACATTACAAAATAGTGTGTGCATTATCATCTCTTTTTTTGTTTGAAAATGAAAAATACATCTATTTATATGTATAGAAAAATGACAAAAGATTATAAAATGAAATATTAGGAACAGTTATCTCTGGATGGTGCAATGGAGTGATTTTTGATTTTTTCTTTGTGCATTTCTGCATTGTCCAGGTTTTCTGCAGCTATAATGCATTAATTTTATAATTAGACATTATTATTATTTTTTTAGACAGAATCTCACTCTGTCACCCAGACTGGAGTAGAGTGATGAGATCTCATCTCACTGCAACCTCTGCCTCCTGGGTTCAAGTGATTCTCCTTCCTCAGTCTCCTGAGTATCTTGGATCACAGGCATGTGCCACCACACCAAGATAATTTTTGTACTTTTAGTAGAGATGGGGTTTCACCATGTTGGCCAGGCTAGTCTTGAACTCCTGACCTCAGGTGATCCTCCCACCTCGACCTCCCAAAATGCTGGGATAACAGGTGTGAGCCACCATGCCCGGACAAAATTACATACAAATTTAAGAAAATGTTCACACCTTTGCATCCCATAGTTCCACTTCTAAGATTTTCGTCCTGGGGAAATAATGCATCCCTGTGCTTCTCACTCAGATGGATATTGTCCCCCAGGGGAACAGGCCATGTCTGGGCATTTCTGGTTGTCACACGGAGGGTGAAGCCACTATTGGTATTTAGTGCATACTGGCCAAGGATACTGCTAAAGATCCTACAGTGCACTGGACAGCCCCACAACAAAAGTCATCTGGCCCCAGATATCAGCACTGCTGAGGCTGAGACCACCTAGAACCATCATTTCCTCTTCTGCTCCTTAAAGAACAAAACATCTGCCCTACTGTGCAGAGTTACATTCAGAAAAGCTCAGAAGCTGAAGTCTCCTAAAAAGAACGTCCAAGCTTGACCTTAATCCACAAAGAGGCTCCAAGGAGCTCTTCTAGAGCAGAGAAAGGGCAGGACCCGAGTCTTCAATGACATGGCGGCTGAACTAACCAGCCTAAAACAGTTCTGTCCTTTGACTTCTCTTCATGCAAATTCGTAAGTTCTTGTATTGTTTAAGCCACAGGAGCTAGAGTCCTATTACTTGCAGCCTAGCACATAACAGGAGTCAGACCTTGAGAATGAAGGTGATGGGAGACCCAGAAAACTCATGAGGGTCAAATAAAATAACATAAAGGCCTTCTAAAACCAAGTGCAAACTCAGGAGTGAGGGCGAGGGCCAGTTTTCTCCAGCCTGATGGATTCCTCAGCTACATCTGCCTCTGCTTGGGACCAGCAGGTTTCAAACTGTGCTCTGTGGGGCCTCCTTCCCTCCGTTCCAAATATTCTTTCCTTCTTATGTTGGTTGGAGACCTGCTCCTCCCTCAAGCCCAACTCAAAGGACCCTTCATCCAGGATGCCTACCTGATGCCTGATTCTTTACTCCCTCTTTGTGGGAGAGAGGGAGAGTGCCTTCACCTGTACAGGGATGGCTGCAGCACATGAAGTGAAAACACGATATTGGCATTTTTATTTTTATGTGGAAATGTAAATACCATAGTCCCCTCTCATAGGCAGGTTTTGCTTTCCATGATTTCAGTTACCTGTGATCAACTGCCCTCCAAAAATATTGATATATATTTTCAGAGAGAGAAGCCACATTCACATTACTTTTGTTAGAGTTTATTGCTATAATTGTTCAATTTTATTATTTGTCATTGTTGTTAATCTCTTACTGTGTCTAATGTATAAATTAAAATTTACCACAGGAATGTATGTGTAGGAAAAAACATAGTATACATAGGGTTTGTTACTACCTGTGGTTTCAGGCACCCACTGGGGTCTTGGAAAGCATCCCCCATGGATAAGGAGGGGACTACAGTGGTGCTAAGAGGGTAGAATGGATGCCGAGGCATCCAAGAGGTGGACTGTGCTGGGAGGTGCACGCACCAACAGCCCTGCTCCAGCCCTCCGTGCTGTCCTCCATGTGGCTGGGAGGCTGGAAGCCTGCAGACAATTTCCCGGGCTCTTGCAAGCTGGCTGCTCATTAGAAAGGAGAATGGAAGGAAGTGACAGCTGCAGCAGCTGCAGCAATCACAGGCCTGTCCCCCACAGTGGATGAGCTCCTCAAAGGTAAAGGATTTATCTTCCATGTCTGTATTCTTCTCATCCTCTCCTCTTTACCATTACCCCACCCCACCTCCCTCCACACACAGCACAAGCACAGCTTTTGGCATATAGTAGACATCTTGAAATAGACAAATAAGTGATTAATATGGAAGAGTGCATGCTTTGTTTATGGGACTGTAAATTGCTATGCCATTCTAAATGTTATTTTGGCAGTAGCTACCAAAATATTAAATCTACATTCTCTTTGACCCAGCAATTCCATTTCTAGGACTCTTTCTATTTGCACATGCATAGGGGATGTATGTACAAACATGTTCCCTGAAGCCAGACCTCAGCATGGTTGTCTCCTTGTCAGTTATATATCAGTTCCAATGTTACCTCCTTGAGGAGTCTTCCCTGACCATCCTGCTAAAGGACGCCTGACTCTGTCACACTCCTTAGCAGTCTATATCCAGTCAGGATATAAGGATACTGTGGGTAAAACCAGGAACAGGGATTTTTTTAAATTGTTGTTGTTGCTTTTGAAACAGAGTCTTGCTCTGCCACCCAGGCTAGAGTGTGGTGGTGTGATCATAGCTCACTGCAGCCTCAACCTCCCAGGCTTAAGAGATCCTCCCACCTCAGCCTCCCAATCCCTGGGTGCCACCATGCCTGGCTAACTTTATGTAGTTTTTGTACAGATGGGGTCTCACTATATTGCCCAGGCTGCTCTTAAACTCCTCAGCTCAGGCAATCCTTCCTGTCTCAGCCTCCCAAAGTGCTGAGAATACAGGTGTCAGCCACTGCACCCAGCCAGGAACAAGGATTTATATAGCAAATTCACTACAAAAGCACTGGAAAGGTTGGGTTCAAAAAAGGGGGGAAGGTAAGTTTACCCAATTACTTATAATGGCAGGAAGAGTCTACCACCCAGGGCTAGGGGGAAAGGGAAAGCAGGGCTGCCTGGGCCCAGGATGGCTGGCCGCTTCGGCTGCTGTGGGATTTGCTGCTGCTGTCGCTGTGTTCATCCCTCCCACCACCTCTGTGTAGGAGGCAGGGTCCACACTGCCCTGGACACGAGGATCCAGGGCCCATGAGCACGGCGCTGCTGAGGCCACTGCAAAGCCCACTGCTACTGTGCCCTTCCAATTCCATGGACAGTTCCAGTGGCCTGTATAACCTGGCAAGCTGGGCTGGAGCCCAGGAGCTGTGTCTGTGGCCCCACGCTACGTCTGCTGCTGCCCATCTCCATTCCATTCTCCTTCCAGGGCCTTCCGTTTGCTGAAGCTAGCTAACAAAGAGCCGGCTCACAAGAGGCCCCAGAAACAGAGTTAGCAGGCTTCGAGCCTCCCAGCCACATGAAAGGCCAGAGCGGGGCTGACGTCTATAGGTGAGTCACCATCACCGTCCCCACCCTCAGCACCATGCCATTCTCACCTTTTAAACTTCTTCATGCTTCCATACAAAAGCAGCATGCTTACAACAATTCCTTGCACAAAGGACATTCCTGCCCCTGGATGGAAAAGGGGGTTAGATCATCTTTAGGTGGCCTTCCAGCTCAGTCACCATCCAACTCGAATGTTCTTTGGCGCAAGGCTAATTTTAAAGTTAGACATCACAAACATGCCTTATATAAAAGAGCAGGGGACAAAGAAATAACTTGTACATATATGTGGATAAAGACATAGCGAGTGAAGGAAAATGGCATGACCATCCTTGATGCTGTACCTCACTGTGCAGCCAGAGTGACCTTTCATCACCTCCTCCTGCTATCTGTTTCAAGCTCCCTTTCATTTCAGCCAGCCCTTCTGTTCTGGTTCTTTATTGATGGGGTGACCCCCATTCCTTCCTGAAGGATTTGCACTCTCTGTGGCCCTGATGTTATTGGGTTGCTGTAGTCTTCCACTAACTTTTATTATTAGACATAGAATTACTAAGAAGTCCTCCAGAGAGTGTCCTCAGTTCCAACATGAGCTTCGCTGTCCTATGCAGCAGTATATATACTTCCCCTTGAAGAGCAGGACCAATCATCTCAGCCAATAGAAAAGTCCACTTCTTTGCCTATTGACTCAGAGGCATAAAGAGCTCATCACCCTAGGGGTGGCCCCGACTTCCAGTCCATTGGAACCACTGTTGTGGCCCTTGCTGGAAGCATTTCTCCCTTGGGAAAAATTGTGGAGATGAAAAGCAACAGTTTCACAAACACGTGCCTGGACCTGGAGGAGCTGCTCCCGTATCTACTCTTCATTCATGAACCTGTGATTCTGCCTGTGGGGAAAGCAGCACCATTGACTGCGCACAGGTTCAAAGCACAGACCAGAACCTATGGGACAACACCCTGCCTTTGTAGGGTGAATTCTCCTTGCTGGCCCACAGTTGAGTCTTCAGTGCACAATTCCAATAATCTACATTAGGCACTGGCAAACTTTGGCCCATGGGCAAATCTGGCCTGTGGTCTGTTTTTGTAAATAAAGCTTTATTAACACACAGCCAGGCCCATTGTCTTCTATATTGTCACTCGCCACTTTCACACTATGACAGCAAAGTTGTAGAGTTGTGACAGAGACCGTATGGCCCATAAGGACTAAAATACTAAAATTTACTATCTGGCCCTTTGCAAAATGTTTGCTGACCCTTGATCCTTAATCTCAGCTGATTCTGGGTAACAATATAGGTAGCAAACCAGTAAAATCTACAGCTGTGAGTTCATTGTTGCACATATTTTGCATAAAATAAGTCCCTTGGCCGGAAGAAATGTTCAGGATACCACGATGGTGAATAAAGCATTTTTATAAGTCTGCAGGTAAAGTGGTTGGCAGAAGCCTTGCAAGCAGAGATGGCAAATCCATCTCCAGAAAAAGTATCTATTTCACTGAGGATGACAAATAGAGTCCTACATGGTTAATCTGCCAGCAGGTGACCAGCCAGTCCCCACACAGTATGGTGCCACATCCATGACTTAATGCTGGTCTTTTTTGTTGATAGGTTGAGCATTTACTAGCAGCAATAGCCAGATCTGCATCAGTGAGGAAAGTCTATGTTGCTTGATGCATGTATAGCTTCCTTATATAGTGCCTCCATGAGAAAAAGCTGGAGCCTGCAGAAAGAGGTTGGCTGACATTGACAGAACATGTCACATTCCTGATGACCAGGATCCCCTTCTCCTTTTGGAGAGCAATTACATGGGAAACATAAACATTCCCACAATCTTTGTGCCCATTTTGAGATTTCCAGCCACACATCTCTTCCCCAAAGCTCCTGGCCACTAGTCCTAAAATCTTGTTCTTTCCAAGTCCCAAAGCATTAGCCACTGCCATGAATAAGTATAGATTCCTACCTCTGACCACATCTCTATCCAATCAATGGGACACAGTTTCTAGGGTGTGCTATGGCCTTCCAGTTCTGGTGGTGCTGCCATATCGAGCAGAAGTACTTGTAAAGCAGGGACAGGTTTTCTCTTCCTCCAGCAACTAGTCATAGGAAAACCCAATGAAGCCCTAAATTGTCTTCTCCTGAGCCAAATTCCAGACTTGCTTCCTGAGCATACTGGGCTCTGAGGCAAGGAGGGGCATAGGGTTAAATCTTGAGAAGAATTGGCATCTTCTTGCAAAACTGACCCATGTGAGCTCACTACAGGGTTTTCAAGAAAGGGAAGAATCATCTCTCCAGACAGGAAGAAAAGCTGTTTTTCAGACTCATCTGTGTTCACTAACATGCCCCTGTTCCCACTCTCAGATTTCCTCTTCTTTCCCATCAGTGCCCTGGCATCTCCATAATAGACCTTTCATGGCTGGGAATTCAATTTATGCTGTAACTCTGCAACTCCATCATCAAATTTGGAGTCTTATTTTCAGCTGTATCAGCCCTGTAGCTACAAAGAAGAGAGCTTGTTTCAGAGACGTCACAGAAGCTTGCTAATTCTTTGACCATATTATAAGATGAGATTTAAAAACCCTGAGTGTGGCATTTTGTTTCTGTAAGCCTCCCTCTGCAGTCAGATGCAGTCAGTTGCAAAATTCTTATAGTCATCTCTCCCATCTAGAAAGTCACAACAGCAGAGTAGCTTCCCAAAGCACTGTTTAGTTAGGACTCCCTCCCAGGAAATCATGCCCATTATCTGAAGGTCACTTGATAATGCATTTGTTTACTTGCGGATTGCTTCCTCAACCTCTGACATAATGTAAGTGCTTTGAGAATAATGGCCCATCTGTAATTTCTAGCCCAAGGTAGTACCAGGTATACAGTTAGAACTACATAAATGCAGAAGTCCACTCTAAGCTGATCTATGGAGGAAAAAGGGTGTATGGGCTCGCATGACCAGGAGGACACAGAGGAGCCCACCTCGAGTCTGCTGGAACCAGAGTCTGAGAAGCCCAGGACGCTCATCTGGACACCCTCTCTCACCTCTGCTGTTCACACAAGGTGGGAGGAAAGCCTACTGGCAGCTTTGGGGGCCCTTCTGACAAAAGAGAGCTCACCTCCACATGTAGGGTTTCAGAAGGGACTCTGATTGATCCAGCTCAAGCCACACAACCCTCCTGGAGCCCATCCTTGAAGCAGTAGGTTAAGCTATGTCTGAGTCAGAGGCCCACCCTTCTGACAGAGTCAGAGTCAGAGGCCAGGGCCCAGGGCCCACAGAACCTGACAGAATGTGGCTCGCAGTGCCCTAAGATGGGGCTCCTGCTTCATTAGAAGAGAAGATACTGAGTGCACACATGCACACAACACACACACACGGACACACATACAACATACACACACACATGCATGCACATAACACATGAGCATACAGGCACACAACATGCATGCACACAACACACACACAACACTCACACAAAGAAACATATCTTTTCCTAAAAATAAAGAATTGGAAATAATCTATTCTTCAATCAGAGAATTGTTAAGAAATAATAGCACATTGTTAAGCATGTGATAAAGATATATTAAGAAGTATCTTAGAAGCATTTTATCAACAAAAAGAAATTGGATTATAGAATAATTGTATAATATGATCCCATTTATTTTTGAACTACAACTAAATGTACATATGTATATGCATTTTTTAAAAAAGGCCAGTACAAAAACAGAAATCCTTAAAAAAAAAAAACTATTAGGAAAGGGAGTAGCAAACCACAGAAGGCTTTTGTTTGTAACTTCTCTACAGCATGATTTGGCACAGTGAGAAGCATTTGGATCTTGTTTTTAAACATAAAATCCTTCTCAAGGCAGTGGAGGCTAGTCTGAGCATCCCCTTTCCTGGGTCAGGGCACTCCCTGGGCTGCCCAAGCTGCGTCTCCCCTCCCTTTCCTCCTCTCACTCCTCCCTTTCCCTCGCAACTGGCATCCTCCTCCTTCCTCTGGGAGAAGAGGAGCACATTTCTTCTGTTCCTGCACTGACTGCAGAGAGGTCTGGGTTCACTGTTCTTCCTGCTGAAAGCAGACAATTGGCTTTTTTTCTAGCTCCTAAAATCAACCACAATAAGAAGATAAGATTATGGCTTGTGCTGGCACGGCCTTGAGGCATTTGCTCCACCCCGGGGTTCTCTGGGCAACCTGTAGTGTGTCCAGCCTTGAAGCAGTCTGTCCTCCTTCCTCAGGGAAAGGGCCAAGGAGGGACACTGGACCTTCTGAAGCCTCCGTGGAAGGGGAGGGCAAGAAGAGGTCAGGTGGAATTGCCTGGAACTGAGTAGAGACTCTGGATATCCCAGCCTCAGCCTGCATATCCAACTTCTGCAGAAACTGAGGACTGTGGAGGAAAGAAAACTGCCCAAAGACACAGGGCTGGTGCAGGACAAAGCCCATGAGAGACCTTTTCAAAACAACCCCAGGCCCGGTCATTGTGCTTGAAGCCCTTAATCCCTACAGTCTCCCCTCATGGCCGAGCCCCTCTCTGATCTGCCTGGCTGAGCTGCACCTGTGTTCATGCTAGTGCACCTCCCCACTGGCCCCTGCCCCCACATCCATTACTCCAGCCACAGCCTGGGATCCCCTCCCCAGCACCCACTGCTCCCCTGGCCTTTGGAGGCTCAGCTGAAACATCAGCTTCCCCAGGGCCCCCAGGCCAGGCCCCACCCCCAGCACCCTGCCCCATGTCTTCACAGCCCTTATGCTCTCAGATGGCTTCTTGCCTACTATCTTCCCACTAGGCTGTCTGTCTCCTTCCTGAGGGCTTTACTTCCTGCCCCTAGGACTTGGGCCAGTGCATGACAGATGCTTAATCATTGTTTGTGGCATTTGTGAATGGACTCAACCCACCGTGGTTCAGCCCACAGGACTCTCTGGCACTCCCAAGCTCTGGGCTGAAGAGCTGGGACCCAGCTTCAGTGCACCTTGTATAGGTGAGAGCACTGAGGCCCAGAGATGGGTGACTTCCCAAGGCCCCAACTCACCAGGCTGTCAGCAAACGCATGGAGCCGTCACATCTGCTTGACTCTGAGCATGGGCTCTGGACTAAACTCCTGGGTTCACAGCTCGGCTCTGCTTCTCTCTGGCCGCAGGACATTCAGGGGTCCGCTCAGCTCCCCTGCCTGGCATGCACCTCAGGGCTGGCATGCAAGTTAGATGGGTTGATGTATCCGAAATGCATGGACCCACCTGGTGTGCAGATACACGACTGTGCAGGGCCAGCTAGGGTCTGGGGCAGTAGTGGAACCTGGATGGGTTGGCTCCAATCCAGTGTCTTCCTCCTCTTTGCCCACCAGCAAGGTCCTGGCCTGGAGATGTGCTCAGCTGGGTGAAACCTCTTATGGTTAATAAGGAAAGTAGCTAAAGGTGGATCCCCAGTCTGGTTTCAGAGGGCTGATCTTTACCTTGGAGGCAGCTGGTGGTGGTGGGCAGCACTAGGGGATTTAAGCTGGAGATCAGGTGTGTGCTTTTCCAAGATTCCTTGGGGGAGGTAGATAGGAGGCGGTACACCAGAGCAGGGCTGTAGTCAGATGTCCAGGCTGGTTTCACAGCTCACATAAAACCCCTCCCCAGAAAGGCCACTCCAACATCATGAGTGTGCTCTTCTTCTCCTGGCAAGGACCAGCCTGCACCCTGTCCCTCCTCTCTTCCCACCAGAGCCGGGACAGATATAACACAGGAGTCAGGAGGACTTGAGGAGCCTCAGGAATGGATGCCTGTCTTTTCCACCAGCCCCCATCTCCTCTAAAGTGCCCCTTCCCACTCTCAGCCCTGTGGCTCAAGTCAAGCTTCTTCTGTCCCCTTGGTCACGAGTCATGGTTCAAGGGTGGGTACAGGACCCACACTCATCCCCAGGAATGTTTCTCTCAATCACTGCACAGAGGAGGCTCTCCTGCTCTCATGTGCTCCTGGAGCTGCCGACACCAACTCAACGGCAACACGGGAGAGGAGGGGCGGAGTTGAGCCTCGGGGGAGATGCATGCTCCGAGGCACCTGTTCATCACCGGAACGTCCTTGCAGCCTGCAGTCTGACAAGATCTACCCTTGGACTGTAAAAAAACTCAAACCAATATGAATAACTCTCTTTCTTCTTAAATAGCTTTGAGGTGGATTTCTGTCTTGCCAGAAAGCTGACCCTAGAGTGTGGCGTTGTCTTGCCACCAACTCCATCTGACTGATAATGTTTCAAAGTGCTTGTCCTGGAATGGGCTCCTGAAATCTGAATTCCAGAATGCCAGAATGAGTCCCTGTGCTTCTGAAATGTGCCCTTCTTCCCAGGTCACCTATAAAAAGAGAAGAAATGCCTGAATCACCACCAATAGCCAAAGCTTTGAGTGTGGACTTCCCACATCCCAGGGGCTCCATGCAGGGACTCCATGTTTCCAGGACCAGGCCACAGGGAGGGGCAGGGAGGACTGCAGAGGAGGGCAGAGGGGGAGGGGCAGGCCTGGGCTCCAGACCAATCAGACCTCTCCAGCCCTGAGCGGGGCGGGCCCTCGGGACACAGGACACCTGGGCCTGCAGGTGCTCTCCAGTGTGTGCTCCCTGGGCCTCCTGAGCTAGTGCTGGCATCTCATCCCAGTCCTCTTTGTTGTTTGATGGAAAAATTTTGGCTCCAACAAAAGACAGGACTTCCCAGCTCACACAGGAAGTTCATGTCCCACCCGTGGTGAGAACCCCTTTCCAACCACCCCACACTCTGGGTCCAGCTTCCCAACCCTGTTCCTCCATGGCAGAGCAGAGGCCCCTCACACGTTTCTCTGCAGACACCTCCATACCCGTCCTCTGGTCCCCAAAGCTGCAGGACTTGTCTTCCCACCTTGGTGACTCAGCAGCTCACACTGCAGCTCTGTGAACAACCCCTCTGCCAGCCAGGACCACCCTGCATACAGGTGGCCAATGTCACACTTGACCTGAGTGCTTCCTGCCACTCACTCCAGGCTGGGCATCCAGGGCCCAGACAAGGTATGGGATACAATAGGCCACAGATCACAAATTCAGATGCCCCAGACACAGTGACAGGCAGGTAAGGATGCTTTTGCTAGGCAATAAGCCACCCCGAAAATGAGTAGCTTAAGACAATAACTGTTTAGCTCATGACTCTGTGAGACAGCGACCAGGGTGGGGCTCACCAGCTGGTCCTTTGGTCGGGGCAGGCTCCATTGGCTAAGCTGGGCTTGCTCATTCTGCTGTGGACCACAGCATGGTGGCCGAGAGCGATGCTATGTAGTCCTGCTCCACGTGTCTCTCGTCCTCCAGCAGGCTAGCCCAGGCTGACTCCCACAGAAGCCGGGCAGTCCCAAAAGCAAGTGTGGAAATGAACAGGGCCTCTCGTGGCCTAGGCTGGAGCCGGCACAGTCTGCTCACTGAAGCAGGTCCTAGGACAGCCCAGAGCCAGAGGGTGAGCCAGCATTGCACGGGAGGCACTGCACCACAGGGCACGGGTGCCAGGGGCATAACTGGGGCTCTTTTCCCAAGCAATCTACTGCAAGTTCTAAATATCCAGGGAACAGAGAGGACATTCTCTGCATAAAGCATTTACATCATAATTTTAGCAAACTGTTTTCAGTTTCATTTTGATGAAGAACATGACCGAGGGCCAGATCTAGCTCAGGGCTGCCAGCTCGAGACCTCTGTAAGACACAGTTAATGAATGTTTGTGAGAGACAAATGAATGAAACGCTTCCCACTTTAAAAGACACGGGAGAATTCTAGTACCGGCAACTTGGCAGACTAGATAACCTGAAAATTCCCCTTCTGCAAACACATAGAAATAGTAGATAAAATATAACAAATATTCCTTTAAAGGCCGGAAACTGGTAAAAGAAAAAAATGGGTGTGGGAAAATGCCAAAATCTACAAACCAGAAGAAAACTGAAAACTGGAACAGCAAACAAAGGAGCAGAAGGAAGAGCCTCTGCAGCGGTGTTGGTGTGGGCTTGGGCATGTGAGGATCGCTGATCCTGTCGTCCCTACAGGAACAAAAGCAAAAGCCTTGGCCTTGGACATGAGGATGAAACTAACACTTCCTCTAAGGTGAGAGACTGAATCTACAGACAAACAATGGCCAGACAATATATAAAAATAGAGCTCAGGGCTGGCCACGGTGGATCATGCCTGTAATCCCAGCACTTTGGGAGGCTGAGGCGGGCAGATCGCCCAAGGTCAGGAGTTCCAGACCAGCCTGGCCAACATGGTGAAACCCCATCTCTACTAAAAATACAAAAAATTAGCCTGCCATGGTGGTGGGTGCCTGTAATCCCATCTACTAGGGAGGCTGAGGCAAGAGAATCACTTGAACCTAGGAGGCAGAGGTTTCAGTGAGCCGAGATCACACCACTGCACTCCAGCCTGGGCAACTGAGTGAAACTCTGTCTCAGAAAAAAAAAAAAACAATAGAGCTCTGACACACAACCTGCAGCAACCAGCCAGGAAGCCAGGCTGCTCTGCAAGTCAGACTCTAGGAAGTCAGACCACTTTCTCCAGACATAATTATCAAAATGAAAAAACAAGCTGCAAACGAGAAAGTTATATGCCTGTAATAATCTACCCAAAGTGGCCAGGACTCGACTAATAACTGACAGCTTCCTAAATTTGTATCCGTGTTTCCAGCTTAGGACCAACCAGAAAAAACCGAATATGCCCTCCCAGCAAACCACATGGCATAGGACGCTCTGTTTCTAGTCAGCCTGCCCACAGCCTCTCTGTGCCAATGGCCTCCAACCAGGGAACACTGGGCCTTCCCCCTTTTCTACCGTAAAGCTTCCCACTTCACACTTCCTACTCCCTGCCTTTGGGTCTCTGTCAAAACATATGTGACAGAGATGGCTCCCTTGCCATGGTGAGCTCCAAATGGAGAGACTTTGTTTCTTCTCATGTGATGGGTGTTCATTTACTTCCACATCAGAAATACTCTCCATAAAGAATAAACTAACTCCAGATATTTATCTCCACATATGTGATCAAAATAACTCTCTTCCAGTAATGTAAGAGTGTTTGCATTAGAAACAACTCCTGATTTACTTATCCTCAATAGAATAAATTGAAGGAAAAAATATAAGACCATCTGCATAGATGTAGAATAGTCACTTAATATAATCTAATGTCCATTCATGACAGACTTTTAACAAAATAGGAATAAAAAGAACTCTTTAGCATAATACAAAGTTAAAAAAAAAAACCCATCACAAAGTCATGATTAACAATGCAATAGTAGAAGCATTCCAGGAAAAGTCAGGAGCATGACAAAGACACCCACTACTACCACAGCTTTCAAAGCCACACTAAAAGTCTTAGCAGTAAGACAAGAGAAAGAAACTCAATGTATGAAAACTAGAAAAGAAGAAACAAAAATTTTCAGTATTCACCAGTTATAAGAGTCTAAACTGAAGGTCCTAGAGAATCTAGAAACAACTCAGTGCAGCTAATCCAAGAGTCGAGCAAAGTGGCTGGATGCAGGATCAAAATACAACAATGAATTATATCCCTGTGCTGCAGCAACAGATGGTTTTTAACTTTAAAAAGACACCAATAATAAATAGCAATAAGTTAATAGGATTAAGAAGAAATCTAACAAAAGATATATATAATCTTTGTGCAGAAAATTATAAGACTTTATGGAAAATCATAAAAGAAGACCAAAATAAATTAGACAGATATGCTACATTCATGGGTAAGAAGACACGATATCATAAAAATGGCAATTGTCTCAAATTGATCTATAAATTTAATTTAATCTCAACTAAATCCCAATTTTAAGAAACATGACAAACTAATCCTAAAATTTATGTGGATGAATAAAAGACTAAGAAAAGCTATAAAACTCCTGAACAAAACACAGGGGGACCCACCAAAATAGTTATCAGGATGGACTACAAAGCTTTAGTGACTGAAATAGTGAGGTGTTGGCACAGTAAGAAAATAAACCAAAGGGCAGAATGGAAGCCCTGACGCTGTCTCAGACACAAAAAGAAAGAAGTAGCACTTCAGAACAGCAGGAACATGTGATAGAAAACTAAAATAGTTCTCTCTGCAGAAAAAATTAAAATAAAACTTTTAATTCAAATCTTACAATATCAAAAGCCCTGGTACATTATAGAATTAGATGGTAAAGAAAAACTAGATGGCTCATAGAAAAAATAGAATAGTATCTTTATGACTTCAAGTGGGGAAAGATTTATTGAAGAAGACACAAAAATCACAAAGTATAAAGGAAAAGATTGAGAACTTCAAGTACATTAAAATTTAAAACATCTGTAAGACAAAAGACATAATTATCAAAATGAAAATACAAGCTGCAAACTGGGAAAGTTATTTGCTATGCACATAACTGACAGAAGATTATTATTCAGAATATGTAAAGAACTGCTACAAATCAGAGAAGAAATGCCAAGCAAGCCAACAAAGGAGGGGATAAAAGACACAGACGAGCAGCCCCCAGCAGAGGAGCGTGGTAACCAGCAGGCACACGCAAGGTGCTGCGTACTGGTAGTAGCCAGGGAGATGTGGACTAAAACACCTTACTTCCTTCAGTGCATATTTATTGTGTACCTATGTTAGACCAGGCATTTTTCTGCCATTTAAAATCTGGAAATACCAAGTGTTAGTGATAATGTAGAGAAATTAGAATTCTCTTATACCATAGTTAAGAGTAAAAATTACTGCCACCCTTTTGGCAATATCGAAGTGGAGTTACTGATACCCCTACCCTATGACCTAGCCTAACTCACACATGTGACAAGGAGACATGCATAAAAACTGTCACTGCAGCCTTGTTTATAGTAGAGAAAAATGAGAAGCAGCCCAGACATCTACCAGCAAGACAATGAAGCCCACACTGTGGTCTATTTATTCAATGGAATACTATGCTGCACTTAAAATGAATGAACTCCCATTAAATCTAAAAACTAGGTTCAGCTAAGAAAAGCAAGTTGAGAATTCCACACATAATATATTATCATTTAGGTAATTTTAAACCATGTGTATTAGTCCATTTTCACCCAGCTATAAAGAAATGCCTGCGACTGGGTAACCTATAAAGGAAAGAAGTTTGACTCACAGTTACCAGCATGGCTGGGGAGGCCTCAGGAAAGTTACAGTCATGGTGAAAGGTGAAGAGGAAGCAAAGCACCTTCTTCACAAGACAGCAGGAAGGAGACGTGCTGATTGAGGCAGGAAGAGCCCCTTGTAAAACCATCAGATCTTGTGAGAACTCACTATCACAAGAACAGCATGGGGAAACCACCCCCGTGATATAATTACCTCCACCTGTTCTCTCCCTTGACCTGTGGGGATTATGGGGATTATAATTCAAGATGAGATTTGGGTGGGGACACAAAATCTAACCACACCACCATGCAGGACAATATTATATGCTATTTAGAGATACAAAAACATACAGAGTAAAAGAATAAAGATATGCATAGAAATGAAAAACACCAAATTCAGGATGGTGGTTTTTGCTAAGGAGAAGGGAAGGGTAGTCAAATGGGGAAGAGATGCTCAGGGAACTTTGACTGTATCAGTGATATTTTCTTTTTTAAATGGCGCACACACACACACACACACAACTCTGAAACACAGAAAATGCTGACAAAGCTGTGTGTCATTTACATGAGTGTCTGTTGTTTCATTCTCAACACTTTTCTGTGTGCTTAAAATATTTTATAGCTTCATCCGTTTGAGTTACTTGTGAATGCCTGTGAGACTTCCTAGATGAATGTTGGGACTCTGGAATATTTCTGGAAGCAGACACCTCTCCCTAGCATGCCCACAGCACCATGGTCCACGGCAATGTCTGTCAAACCACCTTCCATAAGAGATATACAGTTAATGCTAGGACAAAAGGGGGTAAGAGGTTATATGGTCTGATTAGTGTCTAATAATTGGACACTGGATTTTTCTTACTGCAGGACTTTACTCAGAGCCTTTAATAAGCTCATATAGAAGGTGAATCTCCAAGAAGGGGGAACATTTTCCAAACCTTTTAACACAGAATCCGGTTCCTGGAGAACACAATGTGGGACGTGCTAGTTTGTGGACAAGCACATCCTTACACTTTCCAAATGCCAGCCCTTGGCCTTCTGGGCGCGCTGGGATTCAGAACACTGCAATCACAAATCCTGGAGCTGTCAGGTTTCCATCCTTTCCCTTCACAATCCTGATCTGTATACACGTATTCTCAGCAAACCCAAACTCCACCGACAGGCAAATGGGTAAACAAACTGGACGATCCATGCAATGAAACACCACTCAACAGTCAGAAGGCATTGACTACTGATACACACAATGACGGTGGATCTCAAAATAACCATGCAAAGTGAAAGAGCCAGACAAAAAGAGAGTACATACTTGTGGTTCCATTTATTAAGAATTTTAGAACATTCAAACCAATCTACAGTGACCAAAAGCAGATTGATGGTTGCCTGTGGATGTGGGGAAGGACAGGAGAGAAAGATGGTAAAATGACAAAGGGTCCTACAGAGGCCTTGAGGTGATGATACATTTGCTGTCTTGATGGCAGTGATGGCTTCTCAGGAATATATTGTGTCATAACTGATTGGCTTGTACATGTTAAGTATGTGAAGCTTATTTTATGGCAATTATACTCCAATAAAACAATTTTTAAATGAATTGTTAATTTGGGGAATGGCAAGGAGAAGGGAGTCCCCTTGACTTGGGGGCATTCAAGATCCATTGTCTAAACTGTATCCTCTAAGATAGTGACTTATGCATGTTACTCACAAAGAGTTGTTAAATAAATGAATAGGTAAACAAAGTAGTAAATGGGTGAATAGATCAATGGATTAGCCAACACCTGAGCAAAAAACAGCAGACCAGCTCAGCAAAGGGCCCAGTTTAGGCACAGATGGGACAGAGGTGAGGCTGGAGTCCAGGGACTCTGGGGCCTGCAGCTGTCCTGGAGCACAATGGTCCAGGGTAGAAAGAGGCCTGACTGGGCAAGGAGGAAAAGCACAGACCCCTAAGCAAAGCCAAGAGGTGAGACTGGAGACAGGAAGAATGCAAAGCTGAGCTGGGCACAGCCCTGGGTGTGGGACCTGGTTAAGAACCATACCATGGGCACCTGGGGTTCTGCTGCCCAGCACCCTCTGGCAACAGCACCCTGATCTTTCCAGGGGGAAGCCATGCCACCAGTTTCATTTCATGTGGTATAAAAAGGGCCAAGATCCCTTCCTGGCCCTGTCCCCACTCCTCTCCAAGGATGGGCAGTGGTCCAGACCTGAACTTCCAGGGTCACCCAGCCGGTGAAGTGATGGGCACAGGACTCCACCTAGACCAACGCAAGTCAGCTTGGGATGTAAGGGACCCTGCTTCCACTGGGATTGGTGAGAATAGAGGCTGGCGCTGCCTGGGACTGCCTGGACTGAAGTGTGGTGAGCCTGCCTGAGAAGGAAGCTGACATGGAGGGAAGTAAAAGGGTGGGTGTGGAGACCTCGTTCCTGCCAGGCTGGGCCCACCACACTGCCCAGACCTGCTCCAGACTCTTCTGCCACATACGCCATTCAAGCTGGCCATTTACTTAAGTGAAGTTTGATTTCTTTCCCTGGCAGCCAGAGGAGCCCTGATTGACACAAGACCTTCAACCAGATCGGGATGATGAGGTGTCCATGGAGCAGCAGGGCCAGGCCCTATACAGCATCTCACCTGCATTTACTCTTTGCATGGAGAGTCCAATTCCTGCTCTTAAAAAGGAATCATTTATATCTGACCTTGGACTTCATACAGGAAAAGAATCACTATCCCTATTTCAGAGAAGAGAAGGTTAAGGCCCAGAGAAACAACACATGTCAGGCTTAGAGATGTAAACAGCCTTACATCCATCCAAGGAGGTGTACACTCTAAGACGGTTCCTTAAGGACCTCCTCTGCTGAGACCTTTCCTCCAGGCTCTGCCTCCTGCACTCATCTCTGAACCTGCCTCCTTCCTTGAGCCTATGAGCGTTCCCTCTGCCCTTCCCAACAGGGCGCATACAGGAGTGTGCTCAGACCCCTACCGCTCCTATACAGAAGCATCCTGAGGACATAAGCCCTTATCCTAGACCCCTTCCCAGCTTCTCATTGCTGACCAGGCACAGGCCTTTTCTCTGACTGTCTCAAGAGTGGAGCCCATACCACGCAGGCAGGGAGAGGTAGGATTTGGAGGGGCCAGGGAACCATGTGCCTCACTCTCTGCAGAGGACCTGAGCCTCCCTCCAGGGTCAGACTCAGGCCCACAGAACTGGGCAGCATGAATGCAGTATGCATCCTTCCTGGCCCCCCACCTACGTCTGAACAGATGAGACCAAACCAGCTGCATGGCTGCTGGTGGCAGATGTAGTCTCTCCTAATGGACCGGCATCCTTGGGGAATTCAGTGCAGGATGAGCTTAATAAAGTCATTATTCTGTCACCCAGCTGTGCAGGACGAGGATGGCAGGGAGAAGCGGGAACTTATGTTAGGAGGTCTCCGGAGTAGGGACAGAAAACTGAGCCAGCTAATTGCCAAAGCCACAGATTCTTCAAGCCCACAAACAGAACAGGGACCTGGCCTGTGGAAGGAGATCTCCAGCACACAGGACTCATTAAATGGAGCAGGTACAGAGAATGAACAACTGAGAAGCAGGTCTTTCCTGACTTTCCCTGCTCAGTGCAGCTGGATTCCCATCCAAAGCTGGGACAGGTCTCCCTGGCCTGAAAATAAGTGGAGAGAAGGGATAATCACCATGCTGAAGAACACACAAGGCAGAACCCCCTTTCTCTACTTAGCCCCCGGGGATGGCAAACCACACTGATTACAATTGTATGTAAAGTAAGAGTCCAGATTTGCTCAGAGAGGTGACATCAGTGAAAACGGCTGGGTGAGAACCTCCAAAAATTCTCTCTTCCATCAAAGCAATGAGAACCCTGGCAAAAAATAGTCAGAATCAACATTTCAGAACTCTGCAAATTAACCAAGGGCTTGCAGCAATCTGAAGAGTGTTTAATCAAGAAAAACGGCTGACTCTCAGGAAGAACAGTGAGCTTCATGGCATTTTAACTTGTCCTATTCCATCCCTCCCTCACAGCTTCCAAATTCCAAAAAATTCAACAGCCACAATTGTGGTGAAAACCAGCAGTCTGCCCGTCCCTGCAAGGGCAGGATAGGGTTGGAGCTGCATTATTTGAGCTATCTGGTGTTTCCCTGGAAGACCCCACTTACAAAACTGTCTTTGTTTGACCTGACTCATCTCACCCAGTGCAAACAGCCTGTCTCCTGGAATTATTTGCCAAAACCATCAAGGCAATTGTTGAATACTGAGGCTTTCTGAGGTGGCAGATAACAGTTGACACAAATAATAACTTAACCAAAAAGCTTAAAAGGAAAAGCTGGGAAATTAGATGTCCATAGGGATAGGGACAGTAAACCAACACAACACATCCCTGGAAACCTAGAAGGCCATGCAGGTGCGTGGGGCTGTGTATACATTTAGGCCTGGGTGCATGCTCAGAAAAGACCTGAGGAGCCCAGGCTCTCACCTCTGGCGGACCTGGAGAATCTGCGCAACATGAAGTGAAGGCTAAGGTGGAGGTGTGAACCACCCAGCCAAGGGTTGAAAGTGTCTCCCACACACACAGAGCCCATCAGCAAAGAATAGGAGACATACTGGTTCCAGGAGTTTAAGAAATCTCTGTTCAAATATTTGCTGACCATTAAGCTAACAAAAACAGAATGTCATAACCACATGTGACATGTTTGCATTGTGTGTTTTACTGAATTTAAGCAAGTGGAGGATGGTCATCTATATCACAGGAATACAATCAGCAATTAAGTATTAGACATGCCTTTTTTAAGAGTCATGGTGGATGGAGGATGGTCACTGTCCCCAGTGTCCATCTGTGTCTCTTTCCATTCAGCTCTGGCTGCAGGCCTCCTGGTGTCTGTCTCAAGCTTTGACACTGGCTCTTGATTTATTGCAGCAAGAGTTGTGACAACTTACTGACTCAGACCCTATGACATGTGCCGTAAATGCTGACCACATAGGCTCTTCCATAAATGGAAGGTCCAGACATCCCAGCTTGCAAAATGTGCACCTGATCTCCACTGGACACTCTCTCCCTCCCAGGAAACCAATGAGACTGTGACACCAATGTTTCTAACCCTACCGTCAATTGGTTCGAAAACAGTCATTGTTACGACTTGCCCCAAGGCTAAATCCACCAAAAAGTCAACCACAAAATCTCCCCTGAAATGTAATGTTTCCCTCCTGCCAGATTTTTCTATCCTTCTCATAACACGCATGCTCAGGAGTACTACCCTAGTGGCTAAAGAATGCCCAGGACCCTCACTTTCTGAAGTGCAGCCCCTTCTTTTATTCTCCCAGGGATGGAAAATCTAGTAGAATTTTGACCAAAATTCAAATGGTCCAGGAAGTCAAAGGTGGTTCAATATTAAATATGAATAGTATCACATTAGTAATTCAAAGAATATAAATCTTTGAATCTATAAAATTATCTAAGTAAAGAACTGGAATATTTGTTCTGTAAAGAGCCATATAATAAATATTTTAGGTTTTGCTAACCACATGTTGCATATTGTGGGGTTTTTTGTTTTGTTTTTAACATCCCTTTAGATATTTAAGAGTCACTTTTAGCCTACAGGTCATACAAACAGGCCACCGATTAGGCCCTTGAACTGTCTACCCCTGATCTTGATGAATGTGCAAAACGCATTTGTAAAATCCAATACCCATTCTTTTTTTTTTCTTTTTTTTTTTTGCAGATGGAGTCTTGCTCTGTCACCCAGGCTGGAGTGCAGTGCCACAATCTTAGCTCACTGCAACCTCCACCTCCCATGTTCAAGCAATTCTGCCTCAGCCTCCTGAGTAGCTGGGACTACAGGCACATGCTGCCACGCCTAGCTAATTTTTTGCATTTTTAGTAGAGATGGTGTTTCACCGTGTTGCCCAGGCTGGTCTCAAACTCCTGAGCTCAGACAATCCACCCGCCTCAGCCTCCCAAAGTGCTACGATTACAGGCATGAGCCACCACTCCCGGCCCCATGCAGTTGTATCCTTTCTTAATACAACTGTTGCCAAGCTACACATAGAAAACAATCTTCCTTCACACTATACAACTTACCTGTCTTAAAAGCAAAAGTCATTATTAATGTGAAGACTCTACAGCCATTTTCAGAAATGAGACAAGGATGTCTGCCATTACTAACGTTATTTTAAATTGCTCTGGAAGTTCTAGTCAAACCAATAAGACAGAAAAAGTAAATTTTAACAATTAGAAAAGAAGTGACTAAATTATTTTTGATAGAATCAACAACAAGTACTGGAAGTAACATGATATTTCAGTAAGAGAATGTTGATGGAAAAAGCCAGACTCTGCAAAATATTTGAAGAGGTCTATTCTGAGCCAGATATGAGGACCATGGCCTATAACACAGCCTCAGGAGGTCCTGAGAACATGTGCCCAAGGTAGCTGGATTACAGATTGGTCTTATATATTTCAGAAGAACAGAAGTTACAGGCAAAGACCTAAATCAATATGTGTAAGGTATATATTGGTTTGGCCCAGAAAGGCCAGTCATCTCGAAGTGGAGGTTTCTTCCTGATTGTCAGTTTGTTGAAAGAGTTGAGCTTTGTCTGAAGAATTGAAGTCAGCACAGAGGAATGCTTCAGTTAAGATGAAGGGGCTTATGGAAGGCAAGTTTCTTGTCATGCAGATGAAGCCTCAAAGCAACAGGACCCAGAGAGAAGAGATGGGGAATGTCTCCCACCAGACCTGAAAAGGCATCACTCTTTTGGAAAAGACCTAGTTAGGGAGTGAAATTCTCTACAGAATGCAAATATCTATCCCAAGAGAGGTTTTGCAGGACCATTTCAAAATAAGTCAAAGTAATATATTTTGTGGTAAAATATTTTTATTTCCTTCAGGGCCTGGTGTTCATCTTATGATATGATACCAGAGTCAGGTTGGAATTGGACATCTTATTGCTACAAAGAGTCTGTTTGTCAGTTTTAGCGTCTCTATTTTACTGTTAATGGGGGTCAGTTGTGCCTAAACTCCAGAGGGAGGAGAGTATAACTAGGCAAATGTGACAGCCCCTCCCATCATGGCCTGAACTAGGTTTTTAGGTTCCTTTGGTATCCCCTTGGCCAAGAGGAGGAGTCCATTCAGTCAGTTCGGGGACTTAGAATTTTATTTTTGGTTTCCAATAGCCATACAAAATAAACATATAATAAAGTTATAAAATATATTTTAGAAAACTCCCCAAGCTGTCAAATATCTAGGAAAAATCTTTAAGATTAATCTTTTTAAGAAATGTACAAGTATATTTTTAAAAATCTCAAAACCAAGTCATACAATATTCCAGGATTAGAAGGGTAAATATTCTATAGTTGTCACAAATTAATTTGTATGTTAAATTCTATTTTTATAAAAATCACTTTTTTTTACAATGTGATTCTCAAGTTTATTTATGAGAGTAAATAAATTAGACTAGCCAAAACGCTTTGGGTAAAACTGTAATGTGGGGATACCTGTTATGAAATGACATTTAAGATTGTGGCTTATAGAAAGATCAGAGGAACGAAATAGGAAGTCCAAAAAGAGACCTTGTTAAATATAAGAATTTACTATATGCTAAATGTGGAAGGAAAGCCTCATAAGTGCCAAAGCAGGAGACTGAAGCCTCAGCCAGTTCCTGTCTAATAAATAGCATATAGAAAGAAGAATCTAGTTAGGAATAAGTATCATGAGTGATTAGATATTAGTCTTATTGAATATTAAGCCTTGATTAAAGCCTTCTTGTCCTTTATGCATAATTATCTAGGAACTTCAGGTTGCTATGGTTAGGGACTGCCATGAGGCAAGAGCATTAATACCTGTCAAACATTGACTGGTGGTTATCAGCAGAGATAACCTGTTAAATGCCAAAACCAAGCCCTCTGTCACACCCCGGTAAGGGTTGCTGGAGGGCATCTAAAATCTCTGCAGTTGTGCCAGTGCTTGGGGAAACACCCGCTACTCAGCAGACCTTGGAAGGGAACATTCCCTGTCCTTGGGTGAGCTGGAGAACACTCCACTCCCCCAAGCTCTTGTGGAAAGACTGGTATCAGTCAGCCCAACACACAGCTACCCAGAGGTTTAATTGTCTCTATGTAGTGCTGTGCTATATTGGCCACAGTCTGTGTCTGCTTTCACTTCCTACTTCTGCACCTGGTTCCTCTTTTGAAGATAGTAAGAAGTAGCATAATTCTTGAAGCCTTTGCTCTTACTTGGCAAGCATAACATAAAATGCTGACGCATCTCGCTGCCCCCTGCTTTAGCTACTTGCAAGCCTCAGCCCCTTTGTTCCTTACACACGTGATTTGCTTGAACTCATCCTACTCTCCCTACCCCTTACTTTGTAACCAATAAAAGTTAGAGTGTCCAGGCACTTGGGGCCACTACCAGACTCTGCATACTAGGTGGTAGTGGACCCCTGGCCGCAAACTCTTTCTCTTGATCTCAGTGTATTGTGTATTTATTTCTACAGTCTTTTGTCCCCACACCCATAGAGAATACTCACTAGAGCCAGAAGGGCTGGACTATTCAAGCTAAAAGTGACACTTGAATTCAGCAGAAACAAATTATTGAACAAATGACATTGGAACAACTGGTTAACAATTTGAAGGAATAAAAACATAAGTTGCCTGTTCACCTCACACTATACACCAACATAAATTCTGTATGGATTAGGAGTTAATTGTATATAGGCTCCACATGGCGGACTGATGTAATTCACCCACCTTCTTCCCTCACCCATGTCTATGGATATGATCAAAGAAATATGGATCCAGGGATGTCAGTATCAGCCTTGGAAGCCCCCTGCATGCCAGGAACAGCCACTTGAAATAGTTCATTCCCAGTTCCACTGTCCCTTCTTAAAAAGGACCTTGGCTCTCCTCAGGGAAGCACAGCTCTAGCCACCCTTCCCAGTGGTCACATTACCTTCCACACGAGAACCACATCTCAGCCTGCAGTGCAAGCCCCCTCCCCGGTCCCCTGCTCTGGCTCCAGCCCATCTCTCTAACTTCATTCACCACCTCTCTTCCAAGCAGATCCTACAAGAACTCTATCCAAATTAGGCTTCGTCTGTCATCCAAACATGCCCATGTTTTTCCTGCCTCTGAACTCATGCTATACTCTCCTTTCCCCCTTGGAAGGCTCTACTTCCTTCCGTCTGATATCAAAACATGGCCTGTCTGCCTTCCAGTGCTACATTTTCTGTGAGGCTTTTTCTGAGCTCACACTGAAGAAATGACTTGCAACTTAACCTCTCTGACATTTGTTTTGGACAGGATCTGTTACAGTATAGAACAGGATCTCTGTTCAAACTCGCTTCTGCAAAGCAGGAAATTTGTTGGCTCAAGAAACTGGAAACTCCAGGCCTGGCTTGATCCAGGTGTTTATACATCAAGAGGAACATCACAATCTCTTTCCGGGCTGGCTGTGTTCCCAGGCAAGCCCTCTACCAAGAGGCGGCAGAGGTGACTTCCTTAGCCCTGCATTCCTACCAATGAAAAGAGCTTCTCTTTCCTGACATTTCAAACAAGTGTCCTAAAACTGCACCCCAGCAGCCTAGCTTAAGTCTGTGCCCATCCTTGAACCCATCAGCACGGGAATAGAAGGGGGAGGACATTCTGATTGGCTAAGTCCATGTGATGTGGGTCCCTCCACACCTGCGGGTGGAAACAGCCCCACCTACACCACAAACCCTGGGAGGTGAGAGAGGGTGACTCCGCAGGAAAATCAAGATGCTGTGACGAAGGAAAAGGAAAATTCGTCACAGCCGGGGAAGAAAAAGCGAACACAGTCCAGAACATGGCTCATTTCTCCCTTATGATATGTTGTAAGATGTTTTAACTTCCTAGTGAGGAACTACGTGAGTCCACGAGGGGCGTGGTTTCAGCCATGAGTTTCCCAGTGCCACGCCTCCATCCACGCCCCCATCTGGGAACCTAGAGTTCTTTGTCTAACTTTCCCCCTCAAGCTAGATAGAAAAAGCCAGGTGAGCGTTTTGTTCAAAAAGCACTTGAAAACCTCTGGGAGGAGGGGGTTCTGTTGTGAGCCAAGTAGCCAATCCGGTATCAGAGTCAAAGATCAATCACTCCAGAGGGGAATAACTCCAGGGTTAAAAACCCACTGCTCCTTATCTATATGGATTCCTCCCTTGGATCCCCTCCCACCGCAGCATGGGAGCTGTCTCTCTCTCTTCTTTTTTTTTTTCCTCTCTCTCTGCCTAATAAATGGCATCTCTGCTAAACTCTCTGGATCCACGATATTTATTCAAATGGTAAGCTCATCGCACCTCTGGGGCCCCTTTCCCATTCCTGGGGTAAGAGAGGTCAAGGACCTGGGCACATGGGATTGGGAAACTGGGAGCATCTTCGGGAGGCCCGGCTCCCTCCTCCTGGCTACACTAGGTCTTAGTTTCATCCCCTCCCCAGTGCCTGTCACACTAGGGACTTATTTGGGGAATGGAATGCCTGGCTCTGCTGTGTTACTTTACCCAGCACAGTTTCTCTTCCAGGAAATAATCAGCAAATGGTGAACAGACCAGACCAGACCAGGATAGACCAGCCCAGACCAGACCAGACTAGACTAGACCAGACCTGAGCAGACCAGACCAGATTAGACCAAACCAGACTGGACTAAACCAGATCAGACCAGAACAGACTACACCAAACCAAATCAGGCCAGACCAGACCAAACTAAACCAGATTAGACCAGACCAGACCGGACTAAACCAGATCAGACCAGAACAGACTAGACCAAATGAGATCAGGCCAGACCAGACCAAACTAAACCAGATTAGACCAAAGCAGGCCAGGCCAGACTAGACTAGAGCAGACCAGACTAGAGCCCCTTCTACTCAGCCCTTAGGGCCTGTGATGAGGTGCAGTACCTAGGGCCATGTCAGACCCTATAAACAGCCTACTCAAGAGATCAGTTCTCCATAACATGATTGTTACATATTGCACACCTGTATCAAAAGATTTCATATACTCCATAAATATATATACCTACAATGTACCCGCAAACATGAAAAATAAAAAAATTATTTTAAAAATTTAAATAAATAAGAGATTGGTAGAACACCAACAAATAAGAGGTCAAAACCCCTAGTCCAAAACCACAGATGGATTCCCCCCATAGTATGTTTCATCTGGCCCACATAATACTGTCATCATGAACATTATTATTGAACTATTGATAATATTTTTAAATTAGATTTTACCCCAAATCTAGTTTTCTAAGTTCTCCAAAAACAGAAAGGCCTGGAAAAACTGAGCCCACGTTTCCCCATGACAAGCATCAGCCTCGGCTGGGCAGCTGCTGCCCCTCGGCCGGCCACACTCTCCATTTCAGCCCAGCCCCCACCCCTCCCTGCTGTCTGGAACCAGCCTGCTTCACCAATCCCCACCTAGCACCTGTGGGTACGTGAGGTGGGGCCTCCTGCTGAAATCAAAAGATGAGTGAGAAACCCAGTAGCTCTGCTACTTCCCACTCATCATTTCAACCCTCTCTGGAAACACTCCCATGTACACCAATCCAGGTGGAACATAAGACATCTGCAAAAATGCAGGTTGCAGGAGAAAGCGTGAGCCCCGAATCCAGCCTCAAAGGCACCAGGAAAAAGCCCAGGCGTCAGGGAAGGCCCAAGGTCCCCACTCCACTTGCCTCTGCTTGGTTGCACCTCTTGTGGGCACATTCACCTGCCTGAAAGGCACAAAGCCAGGCCATGCAGGGAAACCCCTTCCTCTCCAGTCACTGTCCAGAGCCATCCTCTCGTGGCCTCTGGCTGAGCAGGGCTGGGAGATAGGAGTGCATGGGGTGACAAGGGGCTTTCCTCACCCAGCATACTCTGTGCAGAAGGCCCACAGACACCTGTCACTTCATCTAAAACCTCACACCTCTCCTTCCATGGAGCCAGCCTAATTTTCTCCCATGAACAGCCTCTGCTCACCCAAGACCCTGGGCAGGCAGCAGTGCAGGACCCTCCCCTCCTGGAAGGTGGAGGCTGCTGTTATTAGTGAGTGAGCCAGGGACTTTTTTGCTGGAAAGGGTGCCAGGCCCAGTTGGTTCCAGCACAAGCCTCTTGACCCCGACCCCTCTCAACTGAAATCCCCTCATCCACCGCTGACAGCCTGTGGGTCAACAAAAGGTTTGAGAATTATCCCTTGACAGCACCTTCAGCTTCACAGCCACTATTACAGAGCAACAGGGAGAGCCTCCCAGTGTGCAGAGTTCATGATTTCTCAGCCTTGATGATGACAATCTCATTTAACCCTCACAGCAGCCCTAGATGACAGGCACAACCATTATCCCCATCGGCGGATGAAGCTGGGCCTCAGAGAGACATGCACTGCTTCCAAGGCACACGTGGGGCCTTCTCCACGCCCAGGCAGGGATCCCAGCCCATGGCCCTGACTGTGTTCAGGCCTTCATTCATTCAAGCGTCTGTCAGCCATACCAGTGCTGTCCACAGGAATGTCATGAGAGCCACACACGTGATTTTTAAATGTATTACAAGCCACATTTTTAAAAAGTAAAAAGGCACAGGTGAAATTAATTTTCAATACATATTGTATTCTATTGATATACGTAAAACATTAGCACTCCATTACGTATTTGTTACAAAAATGATAATGAAGTCTTTTCTTTCTGTTCTTTTTGGGGGACTATGCCTTTGACATGGGGCCCACACTGGATGCTCACCACACATCCCAGCTCTGGCTGTCCGTGGAGGACTCTATTTCCGCATGGCTGGTGGCAGCCTGAGATCCCCCCTTGTGCCCAGCAGGCCTGGAGGACATGGGCTCACAGGGATGTAGTGGAGTGTTGAATGATTCCTGGGCACTTGTGGCTCCGGCTTCCCTGTTTCCATCTCCGCTGCCCCTCTGCAGCCTCAGTTCCAGGGATGCAGGGTGCTGGGTTGGAGAGGCTTCTGTGAGAGGCTTTTCTCTCCTGTCTCCTGCGCAGACTCATCCCCTCCTCTCAGGTAAATGCATTTTCATACAATTGACGAGCTGTTTTCCCACCTAGGAGTCTCGGCTCTGAGCTCTGCAGATGGACCTGTGAATGTGGGGATGTGGATGCCACACATGTCCCGTTGGTAGTAGCTGGATGGCAGTGGCTTCTTTTTCTTACAGGAGCAGCACAAAGTTCTGCCTTCTGAACACTTGAAGTTGAATGGGCACTGGCTTTTGGCAAAGGGACACTGTGATCCCATCAAGGGCACAGCGTGGAGGTAGCAGGGACTCCATGTTTGGGGCCATGCCCAGTCTTCTGTTTCTAAAGCACCCTGTCAAGAGAGGGAGGACCCCTCGGCCTGGGGTGGGCACACACTGGGAAGGCAAGCTCAGGCTGGGGCCTTGGGGTGACTTTGTGGGCAGATGGAGCCTGGAGAGGCCTGTGCTTGGAGCCCAGAGGCACCACCTGCCGTGGGGACTACATGCAGCCCCAACGCCTACTCACAGGGTGGGGGTGTTACAGCCCCAGGGCCTGATCCCAACCACCTCACCCAACCCTAAGTCCAACCCACAAAACCATTTCTCAAGCCACTGCCATCCAGCTACTACTAAGGGAAACGTGCCACATCCACATACCCACATACCACCAATATCTTCCTCATTCTTCTTCTGTGTGTATCTGAGGAACAATAGCCCAGAAAGCCTAACTTCACAAGGATAGTCACTGTTTACTGAGATCGATGAACTCAATGCCGAGCTACTGAAATAGATCACCAGGGTCCACCCAAAACCACCCCAAGTTCTCAAGATCACCCTGCAATGATCCAGCCAACCTCCAGGGAGCAGGGCGGGGGGCTCGCAGGGGCTGCTGACATGGAGCCGGCCCACCACTCTCTAAGATGACGTCTCCCCAGCCCCACTGCCTGGCGCCTGGCCTCGCTCACCAAACCCAGTGCCTTCCAGTCCCGCTTCCTCTCACTTCCAGAACTCCTAGCTTTGTGTCTTGTTTGCCATCTTACCCCACCCCCAGCTCTGCCCTGTGCAGGGTTTCCTGGAGGCAGAGCCTGAGGAGGAGTCAAGCTGACCTGTCTTCTGAGGGAGGGCTCTCAGGAGAGGGAAGGAAGGAAGGGGACCAAGGTGGGGCTGGGAAGGAGCTGAGCAGAGACGTGGTATTGCCTGGAACTGGAACTTCCTGGGAGCTCTGAATTGCACACTGAGCGGTCTCTACCATGAGGGCCACATCACCAGTCATTGGCCATGGGGCCCCTGGGGCCAGGCCAGCCTCCATTAGGGTGTCATTCTCCTGAAAAGGAACTGCCCTGAGTTACTGATGACAGCCGACCCCCCAAAATGACTCATCACTCAGTCCTGAGTGATCCCCTGTTCCAGCTGGCCCACAAGCCTCTCCTTTGACCTCTCCTCCACCTCCATCCCCCAGAGTCCAGACACCACCTCGGCCCCAGGCATCTTCAGGGCCTATGCTGGCTGGGGCCATTTAACCTGGTTTCTGTTTATTACTTGAGAAGAGCAAGCTGGGGACAGCCCCAGGACAAAGCCTCCATGAAGAAGGACTCAAGACAGGCAAAAACGGAGTGCGGCCCTCTAGCCCACCCAGCCTGGGCATAACTGGCCATAACATTGGGTTTGAACAAATCAGTGGTTTAAATATTTGACACTGCTAGTACTAGGAAGCGTGGGTGTCAATGGAAAGCTACATGGTAAACCCACGAAGGCTGTGGGAACCATGCAGAGAATGCTTTGCCATTGAGGGTTACTAAGGGAGGAGCAGAGAAGCTTGACCTGCCTGAGAAGAGCCCTAGCATTTTCTGACCTGCACCTGAACCCACAAATTACAACCCAGCACAGGTGAGAGGCCACCTGGCACAGTATCCTCATGTGTGGCTCGTGTCTGAGGGTTCAGTGCAAAGCAGACACAGGACTGTGGGTGGGAGGGCTGTGCAGCAGCCACCTACATAAGAAAAACCACGAAGGAAAAGTCATAATTTTCATTAGGCAGTGGCCAGCCCAGTTGAGTTTAATGTACAAAAGAAGGCTTTTACCTTAAACATCAGTGTTTATATTTCTTTCAGCATTGTTCTATACTGTGATTTGAATTCGTTGCTTTCCAAAAACCACGATGATTGAACTAGTCGGTGTCATTTTGCTTGCATGTGACAGAATCCCCGCTCGAACTTGCTCAGGAAAGAGGATGGCTGTTAGAGTGAGGGCATGATGCTGAGTGCAATGAGGCAGCCTCGGAAAGACAAACACTGCCCAGCTCCACTGTACGAAGCACTAGCGTGGCCAAACCCACAGGGACACACAGCAGAAGAGTGGGTGCCAGGGGCTGGGAGGGCATGGGGAGTTTAATGGGGACAGAGTTTCAGGTTTGCAAGATGAACAGTTATAGAGATGGATGGTGGTGATGTTTACACAACAGCATGAATGCCGAGTGCCACTGAACTCCGCACTTAAAAATTAAGATGGTAAATTTTACATTATGTATTGTATGATACGATTTTTTTTTTTTTTTTTTTTGAGACAAAGTATTGCTCTGTCGCCCAGGCTGGAATGCAATGGTGCGATCTTGGCTCACTGCAAACTCCGCCTCCTGGGTTCAAGCAATTCTCCTGCCTCAGCCTCCTGAGCAGCTGGGATTACAGGTACCCACCACTACGCCCAGCTAATTTTTGTATTTTTAGTAGAGATGAGATTTCACCACGTTGGCCAGGCTGGTCTTGAACTCCTGACCTTAGGTAATCCACCCACTTTGGCCTCCCAAAGTGCTGGGATTGCAGGTATGAGCCACTGCGCCCAGCCTATCACAATTTTTAAAAATTAAAACATAAATAAGGCCAACTTCGGTGTCTCACACCTGTAATCCCAGCACTTTGGGAGACCAAGGAGGGACAATCACTTAAGTCCAAGAGTTCACAACCAGCCTGGGCAACATAGCGAGACTCCATCTCTACAAAAAATTAGCTAGGCATGATGGTGCATGCCTGTAGTTCCAGCTAGTTGACAGGCTGAGGTGGGAGGATGGCTTGAGCCTGGGAGGTCAAGGCTCCAGTAAGCTATGATCGTGCCACTGCACTTCAGCCTGGGTGACAGAGTGACACCCTGTCTCAAAAATATAAAAACTAAAACTAAAATAAATCGATTTAAAAACAAACAAAAGAGGGCAGTTCTTAGAAAGATCCAGGTATCTCATAAGAAGCGGAGTGGCGGGACCATGAGAACCAGGACTGCAACTCTGATACCACTGGGATGCTCCCCAACTTGTCCCATCCCAGCTCCTTTCTGATCAGTGGTTTCTCCTCCCTGGCTGAGGCCGGCTTCTCCCCCGCTGGGAGAGGCATGGCTGCTGATGGCTTCTGCCATTCTTGTTTAGTTCCAGTTCAAAAAACTCTCAGGAAGGCCCTGCAATCAGCCAGCTCGGCCAACCGCCCCTCCCACACCCCCCATGACCAGCATGGTGGCAGTATATGAAAACCTGGCACCCCCCTCAGGGCCTCAGAGAGGGGAACGAGAGACACCAGCAGCAACACCAGTCAGGCTTCCTGGAGACAGGCACACGAGTGGACATACAGATTTGCATTTCTTTCCGTCTTGCTTCATAGCATAAGTCAACGGAAGTTTCCAGAATGCAGGGCCATAAGACCCAGGCCTCCAGGGCTGCCTCGCCTTATCTGTCTGCTCTGAGGCTCTGGCTAGGGGTGCTGGTGCTGCAGCGGGAGAGGCTTCTGGGGCACCATCCATTCCGCATGCCAGTTGTGTGTCTCCAGAGGTCCCCAGGAGCCCATCAGCAGGTAAGTGGCTCTTCACCCTGCCCAACGGAGCAGGTGGGCTGTGGGGCCGACACCAGGGAGTGGAGGAGTGGACTCTCCCCACACAGCGCAGGCTTGCGAAGGGGTGCACCCGCACGGTTGTGGGTGATAAGTGACAGGATCGCTTGTGTCAGGCAGTCTCCCTGCTGGAGGAGAAGCCCTGTTGGTCTGGTTTGTCGCAGTACTCCCGGCGCCTACACGCACTTGATAAATAACTGACAAGTACTAAACGTTTATTCCTCCTCCCCCACCAATCAGTATTTTTATCGCCATCATAAGGTCCCTTTCTCAGATGAAGAAGCCTGCAAGATGAATCCAGCTGACAAACTTATTTTTGTATGGCCCACTTAGTGTTTTATAAAAATTTGAGTAAGTCGCCAACATTTAAAAATGTGAAGTCTTCATTTAAAAATCAGAATTCTCGACTTCTTTCAAAAAGCCCTCAAGATGTAGCCACCCTGGGCTGGCATTCCCACATGGCAACCGTTGCCTAGAGATGAGCAGCTGCTGCCCCTTTACATGTGCTCCAGTTTGCCACAGTCCCCACCACTCCCTTTAGTCTCACCTACTGGCCTCGATAAGTATTTGAGTATGAAAGTCCTGAATTGAGGCAGCATGTATTGTAAGGTGTGTGTGTGTGTGCGCGCGCGCCTGAGTGTGTGAAGCAACCACACATCAAGCTGTTACCACTGAGCCCTGGCCTAACCAAATTTGCAATTTCATTTTTTACCTTGGCACTCGCCAGAGCCAAGATCTGAGCGGGCGGGCATGTTGGTGGGTGAGAAGTCAAGTCTGGGGCAGGAGCGGCTGGCATGAGTCAGGGGCTTGTTTTGGCAGATGGCATTCGGTGAAGGTGACCCTCGAAGAAGATGTAGAATCTTCACCAGCCTCCCCTCCCTGCCCTGGCACCCAGCGTGGGCCCCCACTCTGCTGAGTGGCAAAGGCCCTGCTGTCAGCTCCTGCGGGATATCCTCTTCCTTCCCACCTCCCTGGCATCCGGCTCCTGGCTCCCAGCAACTTGCTCCCCTTTCCCGGCCCTCAGTTTCCCCCTACATAAAATAACAGGAGTGGCCCAGCTGGTTCCTGGGGTGAGCCATCCATCTCAAAAACATCCCTAGAAATCACAACGACTTTGGGGGGGAATGATTAAATAAGCGCATTTAGAATCTGCCGCACTGGAGAGCCGGGCAGGAGCAGATGGCTCAGCGGCAGCGATTCTCGCCCCCGCCCCAGGACTCCCCGCCCTGGATTCTGACACACCAGGGGGCCTCCAATTATCTCCAGAGAGTCTGCAAAATTGGAAGAGGAGAATTCCCAATGCAATATTATTTCTAATTCACTCTGATGATTAAAATTAAGTTCATGCCCTTCTTCTGTGGCTGTGCGGGGCCTCAGCTGCGGCAGGCACCCTGGGGCCCTGGCTGTGGGAAGCATGCAGTCCGCCAGCCCTGCCTTCTCAGCCCGGACTGGCCCAACCCTGGAGGGCTGGAGTCTTCCACTAGCACCTTGCCCGCCCCCATCCCTTGGGGCCCTCACAGGGCATCTTGGATCCTGTGGGCCTGCAAGGTGGTTTGCTCAGCCCGCCCTGTCTCTGTCCCTGTCCCTTAGGAGTTCCTTTCTCCAAGGAGCCCTGAGCTTGCTTGCCTGATAATCCATCTTCCTCTGGCACAGCAGAGCCCAGGGCTCCCTTCAGGGTCTCTACAGGCCCTCATCTCCCCCAGCTGGCAGAAAGGATCTTGGCCACTAAGCCATCTGCCTCCTGGCTTGGCCATGCATGGCCCTGAGCTCACCCTTTCTTGCCAGGTCACACCAACCCCGAACCTGCTCAGGGCCTCCCACCAGCCCAGTCTGCCAGCCCTGCCTCCTCTACCTCCTCCACAGCCCAAGGCCTCCTCTGAGTTCCCAGAGCCTAACAGCAGCCATGGGAGCCCCTCAGGAAGTTAAGGTGGCCAGAGGCGAGTGTAGGGGTCAGGAGCACAGGTGACTGTGCGATCAGGATGGGGCCCGCATGCAGCGAAGGCTACATGGCAAAGCGAGGCCCGGAAGAGCAGGGAGGGCAGCACCAGGGCTGCCACCAGCAGTGGGCCAGGGTTAGGTTGGCCTGTAGAAGATGCTGGCTCCTGTGCTGGCTGGATTCCGCCTCACTCTCATCTACTAACAGAAGGGCATCGGGAGGAGGGCACTCCCACCTCTACTCTCGGTGGTGGTGACCAGGTGGAATGGACCCAGCCTCAATTCCTGACCCAAGCCTGGGCAGTCAGACTAATCCATGCCCCAATCACAGTGAGCAGTGGAAGGTGCCAGTACTTAACCCAGGGGCCCCTCCTCAGGACTTTGACAACAGCTATTGGGGATAAGACTCCGTCTGGTGGAAGGCTTCAGCCTTCAGTCATAGGTGGCCTTCCTGGCTAAGGACACAGCAAAAGCCTGCCTGAGAATGAAGTCAATGCCAAAGAAAGCAGAGCCAAAGGGTAGAGAGACAGCTTTTAAGCACCTGGATCCAGCTATGTCTGAAGCCAAAAATAACTGGGGACTTTGGGTTACATGAGCCAATGAATTTCTGTTTTTGCTAGAGCTTTTTTGAGTTGGGATTGTCACTTACAATCCAAACAGTCCTGAAAAAGTTGTTATACCAGAAGCTGATCCCAAGCCATCTACTTCCAACTATGCCGTCCCCTCAATGACCCATCAGGACCATTGGGTCACAGTGAGAAAACATCTGAGAAGAAGGTGTGAGGACACAGGAACCAGACAATCCTGACAGTTGCCCTCCATTCTGGATGGTTTGATCCTCCTAAAGGACTCTGGAGAGATACAATACTTTCAAGATCTGAAGTTTGAATGACAAGTCTAGGCCTCAGGACAAGGACAGACCAGGAGTTGGAAAGCTTTTTCTGCAAAGGGACACATAGTAAGTATCGCTGGCTTGGGGGCCACGCAGTCTCTGTAAAACTGCTTTACTCTGTGGCCATAGTTTGAAAGCAGCCATGAAACCCCTAAGAGAACAGGTGTGGCTGTGTCCCAATAAACCTTTATTTACTAAAACAGGTGGCAGATCTCATTTGGCCTGTGGTCTGCAGTGGGAGGCCTGTGGTAAAAGCGGCCTTCCCTGTTGTTGGTGGCTGGATGGAAGGTCAGGATGGGGGAGCCCCTTCCTTCCCCCAGCCTCCAAGCTGAGTACAGGACTGGGGAAGCTCAGGCAGAACACACAGCAGCTCCTCCCCAGGTTGCCCCTGTCCTTTGGTGGCTCCAACTACACAGCTGGGCTGCTGCAGCAGTCACACCCCAGGCACCTGCCAGAGCTTGGGTTTGCGGATGGACAGACTGGAATCCGAGCCTCTGCTCAGCCTTGCAGTGGCTGTGTGACCTTGGGCAAATGACTTCCCTTCACCATGCCTTATTTGTCAGATAAGAATCATAACCTCTTCCTTGCATCCCCTAGACATCATCGACAATGAGGAATGGCATTGCCACATGTGATGGACACCTGTCACTCATGGCTGCCCCAAATCCTTGGGATGCTTGAAGTTCACCATCACTATGCATTTACTGTCATTTATTCATGTATTTGCTATTAGTTTCCTGGAGGGGAACTCTGGCTCCCTAGATAAGAATTGCAAACATCCACTTTCCAGCCTCCATGGCTGCTGGACACAGACCGAAGTGAAGACACCACCATTAGCTCTACAAAGTGCTTCAGGCTCCAACACCAAGAAGGGGAGGCCTTACAGAAAACACTAAGAAAAGAGCGTTCCAGCCCAGGGAACAGGCCAAGCATGTGCACAGCGAACAGCTCAAGGAGACAAAAGTGACAGGAGGAGGGCATCAGTCCTAGGCCCAGGCAGGGAGGGGAGGCCAGGGGCAGGCTCCGCACAGCATCAGCAGGCAAGACTGACCGCACCATGGACAGCAAGGCAAAGCAAGCATTTCCATAAAAGATAGCTAGGGCGGCTGCGTCTCTGCTATTGAAGAAGAGAAAAAACTAAATGTCTCGCTGTCGGGAGGCAGTTACATATATCATGGTACATCTCTACAAAGATCAAAATTGAAACTTAGAAATAAGTTTTGGTGACCTAGGAAAATGCTCAAAGTGGAATGTTAAGTTTAAAAAGCAGAACATATGATCACAATATGGTTTTTAAAAAAAGACTTGAAGAAAATATGTTGCAGTCTTAAATAAGGAAGGTCGAATTATATGTGGGTGATTTTTTGTGTGTGTGGCACAGTCTTTGCTCTTCCTGCCATTAGAGCTGGAGCTTGACTCCACTCTGAATCCATCCTGGCCCTGAGGCCAGCTGGGCACACAGAGGAGGCCAGGGCTGAGCCCAGTCTCTAGACAGACTGTGAGCCACTGCCTGCCCTCCATGAGCCCTGAGGGCCAGGTAAGGAGTCGACCACCCTGGGCAGCCATGCTGCCAGGAAGCCCAAGTCACAAAGAGGGACCCCACCAAGACACTGAAGATGCAGGTGAGACCAGCTTCTAGCCATCTCTGCCAGGCGCCACACAGGAAGGAGCTGCCCTTGGCCCTCTAGACCACTCAGCTGGCAACTAGTTGAATTGACCAGTGAGGTACCTCGCCCTATGCCACGTGGAACAGGAGAATTTCTCAAGTGTACCTATCCCAATTCCTAGCCCAGAAAATTGTTGTTTTAAGACTGAGTTTGCAGGGAATATGTTACTCAGCAATGGATAACCAGCTTGTGTCTTTTCTTCTTTTGTATCTCATATGATAAGCTAGACATAGAGAAAGAAATACACCAGGGGAAGTTACCCTTAGATTCTACAGTGAGGGGAGAGAGATTCAACCTGTGCAGCACTTGTCCTTGATCCAGTGTCTGTTTGGGCAGCCTTGCCCCTTTGAACAGGCAAAGACAGGCACACCCAAGCCAGCCTCCTGTGGGGCTAAAGGCAGGCAGCTCACACTCTGTGAAGATGCCACTCTCGCAGCCACCAAGGTGTCTAACACAGCCTCCACCTAGGCCAGCTACCCTCATGCTGGAGGCATTAGGCCAAGGGGAGGCCACAGCCCACGTGCAGATCCCCAGCCTGGTTATGCAGGTGAGAATCCACCTCAGTCCAGCCCTCACCCTGATGGAATTCCCTGAGAACTGGAAGACAGGTGGCACTATGAGGAGCTGTCACAAGGCCATTTCTCACCTTCCTCCCAGTTCCAGCCAGGCCTGGGACTTCCCTGGGCCTCCTCCTCCAGGTGCAGCAGCAGACAACAGGACTGCTTGCCTGTAGTTAGGGACCCACCATTGTGTCGTCTGGCCCAGTGTTGTGCTGGAGGACTGGGGCTGCAGGGGCTGACACCAGGCCTTTGCCATCTGTGTAAGTAACAGACTGAAGCATGTGGGCTCGATGTGTCCTTGCTGGCTAAGCCTATGGGCGTGGACAGGTTCCCCTCGCAGCTGCCACCACTGAGCTCAGGAACTGCATGACTGCTTAGTGCTCACCCCCCCCCAACCACAATCCAATCTTGCAGGGCTGCCCTGGTTGCTCCAGGGGGGATCTGGTCTGCGCCTCTGCACACACTGGGCCCCTTGCTTGGAGCACTCATCTTGTTTGCATTTGCAGGTCAAGTGCATACACTGTTGGCTACCCTGGGAGCCCTCCTACAGCCACCAGCTGGTCAAGGATTCCCTTCCACACACCCCCATTTGTGACCTCTCACTCTGACCTGGAGAAGGTGACAGTAGCCCATCCAGCTAGCAGAGAAGGAGCCTGCTGGGGGAGGCCTGCAGCAGCAAATGTGAGAATCATCTATCTACTTCCTGCTCCCAGAGAACCTTGAGCCCAGGCCAGGGCTGGGTCCCAGGGATGGGGACAGGGAGTGATGTGGGGGCTGGAACAGAAGTATGTTTGGGGTTGGGGGATGACGGCTTCTGCTGCTGACGGTCACAGTACAGAACGTGGCTCCTCAAGCCCCTGAGCCATTCCCAAACCCTGCTTGCCTGCAGAAAGGGCATGCCTGGTATCCCAGCCCAGCTGGGCCTGCAGTGTCCCCTACTGAGAAAGATGGTGGTGGGGGGGCCCTCAGGCAGATGCAGCAGTGCCTTGAGGGCAAGCACACGATCCAGTTCCTAATGTGTCCAGAAGCGCTACGCAGCCTTTGCGAGAGCTCCATGAGTTCTGGTGCAGGACAGGAATAAGACCAGACCTGAGACCAGACAGTCCCAGTGCAGTCCCACCTCAGCCACTCCCAGCCATGACCTTGGGCTGGCATTCAACCTCCGCAAGCCCCTCTCTTCTCTTTGATCAGGCACAGATTGTGACAGGGACTTTTCAGGGTAATTGTGATGAGTAAAGGATGTAAAATGTATGGAAGCAGCCAATTGGAGACCTTAGAAATGCCAGATTCTTAAAAATATTCATGATTACTATCATAAAAAGACAAATAAAAAAACATTTCTTGGGCCAGGCAGGGTGGCTTACACTTGTAATCCCAGCACTTTGGGAGGCTAAGGCAGGAGGATCGCTTCAGTATAGGAGATCAAAATTAGCTGGGCAACACAGTGAGCAAGGGCTTGGGTGCAGGTGGTTTTTTGAAAATGATCCAGAAAACATAAATGAGGGAAGGGGAGTGAGATGCAGAGGAAAGCAGGCAGCACAGAGTTTGCTCTGAGCAGGCAACCACAGTGGGCAGCCAGGGTCCTTCCCTCTGGGGTCTCCACAAGCCTTGGAGCACATGCCCAGATCCCCTGCCATGGCAACAGACCCTCACATATACAGTCCAGTGCTCTTCAGCAGGGCTGCCCAGACCACTCAATGTGGAAAGGACAACCTCTTCAACAGATGGTGCCGGGAAAACCAGATCTCCACATGCAAAAGAATACATTTGGGACCTTACCTCACACCATATAAAAAATTAACTAAAAATAGGTGGGAAACCTAAACGTAAGATCTAAAACTGTAACTCTTAGAAGAAAACATAGAGGAAAAGCTTCATCACATAGACTTCAGCCATGATTTCTTAGATATGACACCAAAAGTAAAGGCCCCAAAAGCAAAAATTGATAAACTACATTAAAATTTTACAATTCTGTGCATCAAAGGACACAATCAACAGAGTGAGAAGGAAACCAGCAGAATGGAAGAAAATATTTGCAAATCATATATCTGACAAGAGGTTAATATCTAGAACATATAAAGAACTCCTGTAACTCAATAGCAACAACACACACATACACACACACACACACACAACCAATTCAAAAATGGGCAAGGGATTCGAATAGATGTTTCCCCAAAGAAGATATATAAATGACCAAAAAGCAAATGAAGACATGCTCAATATCACTAATCACTGAGGAGCTACAAATCAAACCACAATAAAACAGCACTTCATACCCATTGGGATACTAGGTATCAAAAATACAGAAAATAACAGGTGTTGGTGAGAATATGGAGACATAGGAATCCTTGTGCACTGTTGGTGGGTGCAATCACTATGGAAACAGTGCAGTGGTGCCTCAAAAAATTAAGCATAGAATTACTATATGACCCAGAAACTCCACTTCTGAGCGTGTGATCAAAAGAATTGAAAACGGACTCAGGCCGGGCATGGTGGCTCATGCCTGTAATCCTAGCACTTTGGGAGGTCGAGGTGGGTGGATTATTTGAAGTCAGGAGTTCAAGACCAGCCTGGCCAACATGGTAAAACCCTGTCTCTACTAAAAATACAAAAATTAGCCGAGTGATAGTGGCACGTGCCTGTAATCCCAGCTACTCAGGAAGCTGAGGCAGGAGAAACACTTGAGCCTGGGAGACGGAGGTTGCAGTCACCTGAGATTACATGGACAACAGAGTAAGACCCTGAAGAAAGAAAAGGAAGGAAGGAAGGAAGGAGAGAGGGGAAGGAAGGGAGTGAGGGAGGGAGGGAGGGAGGAAAAGAAAAGAGGGATTCAATCGGATATTTGTACACAATACAAAAGCAGTATTTTTCATAATTGTATTTTCACAATGGCCAAAAGGTAGAAGCAAACTAAGTGTTGATGGATGACTGAATTTATTTTTTTGCATGTGGCCTATACATATAATAAACGGATTCAGCCTAATAAAGAAAGGAAATCGTGACCCCTGCTACAGCATGGGTGAACTTTGAGGACGTTATGCTGAGTGAAATAAGACAGCCACGGGAGGAGCAACACTGTATGATCCCATTTACATGGGGTACTAGAGTGGTCAAATTCACAGAGACTCAAAGTAGATTAGGAGGTGTCAGGGGCTAGGGCTGGGGGATGGGGAATTGTTTAATGGGGATGGAGGTTCAGTTTTAAGAGATAAAAAGAATTATGGGCCAGGTTCAGTGGCTCACATCTGTAATCCCAACACTTTGGGAGGCCAACATGGACAGATCACTTAAGGCCAGGAGTTCAAGCCTAGCCAACATGGTGAAACCCTGTCTCTACCAAAAAATACAAAAATTAGTTGGGCATGGTGGCGCACACCTGTAATTCCAGTTTCTTGGGAGGCTGAGGTGGGAGAATTGCTTGAACTGGGGAAGTAGAGGTTGTAGTGAGTGGAGATCATGCCACTGCACTTTGGCATGGGTATCAAAGAGTAATACTCTGTCTCAAAAAAAAAAAATTCCAGAGTTTGGTTGCACAACAATGTTGATATACTTAACACTACCAAACAACAATGTTTAAGATGAAAAATATTATATGTATTTTGCCACAATCAAATTTTTTAATAGTCATTGGACTGTGTATCTTTAATGACATATAACTTAAGGATAAAAAGAACTGTACAAAATAAAACAAAAAACAATATAAACAATTTTGTTTTTCTTTTTGATACTGAGTCTCTCGCTCTGTAGCCTGGGCTGGAGTGCAGTGGCACAATCTCAGCTCACTGCAACCTCCACCTCCCAAGTCCCAGTTCAAGAAATTCTCCTGCCTCAGCCTCCCAAGTAGCTGGGATTACAGACATGTGCCACCATGCCCAGCTCATTTTTGTATTTTCAGTAGAGACGGGGTTTCAACATGTTGACCAGGCTAGTCTTGAACTCCTGACCTCGTGATCCACCCACCTCGGCCTCTCAAAAGTGCTGGGATTACAGGCGAGAGCCACTGTGCCCACAAATTATTTTAAAAAAGAAATGCCCCCTGCGAGGCTGCAGGACAGGGAAGCTGGGTCTTTATCCACCAACCCACCAGCTCTATTCTGCATTGGCCAAGAACTGTTCCAGGGGCATTAGATTCATGAACTTCCAGGCTGCCCTGTCCCCAGGCTGTTGAGCCCTTCTGGCAGGCACTAGAAGGGGTGAGAAGTCAGTGTGCATGTGTACAGGACAGGCACCCAAGCCCAGGGCCTCACAAAGGTGGCTGAGGAAACACAGTGGGCATCCACAGGGCCTATCCCTCCCCTTGGCGCTCTGCACACTCAGTCAGTCCTCCTAAGAGGTGACTGTGGATCTCTCCAATGTACAGATGAGGACCCTCACTCAGAGAGTTTGAGTGACTTGCCCAAGGTGGCACAGTTAGGGAGTCACAGTCATGCACCCAGGTGGTGGCTCCGAGCCTGTTCTCTTAGCTTCCATGCTGTGCTGCTCCCATGGATGAAGACCCAGGGGTGTCCCACCAGCACTGGCTTCTGGCATCATTTGGCAACAGTCTCATTGCACAGCTGCTCTAAACCTGACTGATGTGGCTCACAGACATCCCAGAGATGAAAAGGAAGCAGAGTAGCCCCAGGAAGGCTGGTTTTCTACAAAGAGCAACTCCAGGGCTTGTGTTTTGCTGTCTGCGGTTGATGGATCAGAGAACAGCCCAGCAACTGTGGCCCCAACCAGCCCGAGTGCGGCCCACTGCCCTATCGATTCTACGAGACCACAGACCCCTCGCCCCTGCAGAGGGTCAGCTGGTAATCACGAGGTGGCCACACCAGCCAGCGGGAGGCAGACAGCAGGGGCTCCTCCCAGCAGCTCTTGGTCTTTAATTAAAGCATGCCCAGCCTGGGGTGTGGCTGGCAGGAGGCAGAGGTCAGTGCAGCAGAGGCTACAGGTCAGGCTGCAATTAAGTCTTTCTCCTGCTGTCCCTCCAGGCAGGCCACAGAGCAGCCTTCCCGTCTGCTGCATTGGGCAGTGGCGTGAGGGGCAGGGAGGGGCTGTCACCCACTCCCACCCATGGGGGCTGAGCTATTATGCCCCAGCCCCTAGGGGTTGCTCATGGAACTGGACAGGCTATTTCTCATGGGTAGGGCAGGTGAAGGTCTGGGGGTCCGGGAGGAGGTCGGATCTGCTTCAGCCTTCAGAGACGGGATCTTCCCACTCCCTGTGCAAACCAGAGTCCAAACTAAGGCGGGGATGGACTTCGCCCTCTGACTTGGGGGTCAGCCACAGTTAAGGAGGTGAGAGGCCATCCCAGAGGAAGGTCGGTTTAGGGGGGCTAGGGCCTGTAGGTTGGGGAGCAGGGAACCCTATCCTGGGCCTCACCCTGTGGTGTTCAGGGTGGGGTTGCCATAGTGCCCGCAGGCTCCTCAGATGAGAGGCCTTTCTCAGCAGCAGCCTCCACTCCCACCCCCTTAACCGGGAGGGAGCAGGTCAATGTGGCCTCCTTAGCTGCTCCCCACACCAGGCTGGCTGACCTACTTCTGTCCCCAGCCACAGCAAAATCATGGTCTGGTAGCCCCTCCTCAGGTAACACAAAACTTCATTTCTTCATTTAGCCCTGAGAAAACCAGCCTTGGAAAGCAGATTTCTGTTCAGTTCATTCTACTCTCTCTCTTTCTTTCTCTCTCTGTCTCTCTCGCACCCTGCCAGCCTCAGGGCCTTTGCACATGCTGTGCCTCTGCCTGGAGCCCATTCCCCAACACCCTGCCTCTGATTGCTGCTGAAATGGCCCCTCCTTAGGTCAATCTTCCTTGACTGTCCTCCCACAAGATGAGGTGAGGTCTCCGTTACTAAGCCCTCACAGGACCAGGGGCTACTCCTTCCAGCTCTCTCTCATAATCATGATAGTAAACATCTATGAGATGCTTACTGCGTATGAGGCGTTGGCTTAAGTGCATTATGAGGATCATCTAACTAATTAACGCCTCTCAATGACCCTATGAGGAAGGTAACTGTGTGGTAGCGGATGGCAGTAGAGCCCATCTGGGATCCACCCTACAGCTTGACACCCACAGGGAACTGCCTGGAGCAGGAAACAGTAGTAGAAGGCTGAGAAGGACACTGAGCTTCTCCCAAACCCAGGTCCTAAAGGGACGATGTGGTGCCCTCCTGGCTCCTGTGGCACCATTCTGCCTCTCTGTCTTCCTCTCTCCCTGGGGGCCTACATCCTAGGAAGCCAGCCACCCTATCACAAGGGGGCCCAGGCCATGGGGATGCCACACACAGATGTTCCAGCTAAAAGCCCCCTCTGCGCCGGCACAGCTGCCAGCCGTGTGGTCACGCAAGCCCTCAGACAGCTCTGCCTCTCAGCCTCCAAATCCTGCCTTCAGGTCTCCTAACTGAGGCCCCAGACATCACAGAGTAGAGACAAACCATCCTTGCCTTGCCCTGTCTGAATTCCTGACCACAGGAAACATGAGAAATGTTTGGGAGTGAATTTCACACTGGCCTGTCACATCTGGTTAACGTCCCCACTTAAGAGGAAATGGAGACATGGACAGGGTAGGCAACTGGCCAAGGTGACACAGCCGATGGGGTGGATTAGCCTTTGTTCATCACTTTCATTCCACCTCCACAAGTGGAGTGTCCTCCCCACCTCAGTGATGTGGAGCTCACCAGTGTGACCTGCACTGGCCATTGGAACATGGTCAGAGGTGGAAGGTGTAAGTTCTAAGCTAAGGTTAAGAGACACCCTCAGCCAGGCACGGTGGCTCATGCCAGTAATCCCAGCACTTTGGGAGGCCAAGGTGGGCAGATCACCTGAGATCAGGAGTTCAAGACCAGCCTGACCAACATGGGGAAACCCCGTCTCTACCAAAAATACAAAATCAGCTAGGCGTGGTGGCAAATGCCTGTAATCCCACCTACTCGGGAGGCTGAGGCAGGAGAATTGCTTGAACTCGGGAGGTGGAAGTTGTGGTGAGCTAAGATTGTGCCATTGCACTCCAGACTGGGCAACAACAGCAAAAACGCCATCAAAAAAAAAAAAGAGGCACCCTCAGGGAACATCCAAAATCTACCACGAGGATTGTCCAGGGAGCTGTCAGTCCAAGGAGCAGGAAGGATGGGTCACCCAGCCAGGGCCCAAGGTGAGGGTAAATGCCTGCTCTGAGGCTCAAAGCTTGGGGCAGCTATGACACAGCATTACTGCATAACTGACACTACAACTGGCCCACACTGTGGCTGTGACTATCGCCAGGGCCAGCTGGCCTCAGAGCCCGACTCGGACCCTTAACCCACGTCTTGGTTTTGCAGGTATGCTCTCTCCTCTTCCTAACTTCAGCCTGAGCCTTCCGAGGGCAGGGGCGATGTGGGCCTTACATACCTCACAGCCTCTGTGCCTGGCACAATGCCAAGTACACAGTGGGTGCTTGCAAATGATCTTGACATATATGCCAGGCAGTTCTGCCCCCTGGGAGCACCGACTTTGTGGGAGAGAAATGACAGGGCCAAGACAATGTATGAGCAAAAAATCAAGGGGTGCCTGGTCAGGGGATTGGAGCTGCCTGAGGGAGTCAGGGAGGGTTCCCTGAGCAGGAGACAGGAACATTGAGTTCCAGCCAGAGAACGAGGCAAGGTCCTGGGAGGAGGACCCAGCAAGGGCAGGCAAAGGCAGGGATGGTGGAGAGGACACAGTGCAGGGAGTGGAGGAGAGGGGGCAAGTGCAGGGTGATGAGCGGGCTCAGGTCCCAGGCTGAGAGCCGGGCTTCTGCCCTGAAGCGGCAGGATTTATGGGAGCTCTATCACAGGGCCCGCCCTTTTTGAGATGGAGTCTCGCTTTGTCACCCAGGCTGGAGTCCAGTGGCATGATCTCAGCTCACTGCAACCTCTGCCTCCCGAGTTCAAGTGATTCTCCTGCCTCGGCCTTCCAAGTAGCTGAGATTACAGGTGTGTGCCACCACGCCCGGCTAATTTGTGTATTTTCAGTAGAGATGAGGCTTTCCCCATGTTGGCCAGTCTGGTCTCAAACTCCTGACCTCAAGTGATCCACCTGCCTTGGCCTCCCAAAGTGCTGGGATTACAGGTGTGAGCCACTGCTTCCAGCACAGGGCCCATCTTGACTAAGAGGGCTGAAGGTGGGACTTCTATTGGGATGTTACATTCTGAACAAGAACCAAACTGTCAAGCAGAAGAATGGAAGCACTCATGGTAGCACATTGTGTGGCATTTGGGGAGGGAGTTCTCAGAATCCTGGAGACCGCACAGTGCCTGGTCTGTAAGGAAATGCCCCCATGCGTGTCTGCACAGTCCTTGGTGCGGCTCCCACTGAGGGCTGGGACCTGCCTCCTGCTCCTGATTCTGTTTGTGTGTGCCTCCCAGCAGAGTGTGAGGGTAATGCTGGAAGATGTCTGGGGCCAGTCAGGAAAGGCTTGGAGCACTTGCTTTCAGGACCATGAGGCTCCACGTCTGACTCTAATGGCCCTGAGGCCACCACGCTGCAAGGGAGCCCAGGCCACAGGCAGGCCCCATAAGCAGTCGTGGTCTTCAGCCACCTGGGCCAGGCACAGACATGTAAGTGAAGAAGCCTCCACGTGAATCCACTGTAAGCTTCAGCCTTCCCAGCTGAGGCTGGCCATCATGACTCAGGGATGAGCTGTCCCCAGGCACCCTTCTGGAATCCTAGAACCAGAACATCCAGCAACAAGGTGATGCTAACAGTGACCTGAGCAGACTGGGTATGGCCCTCAGTCAGATAGGAGAGCCCCTTGAGAAGGTGGCCCCCAGCTCTGGGCACTCACCCAGCCCCCCGCTGTGCCCTGTGCCCTGGTTCCAGTGGGAGCAGCCCTCCCTGAGGGCCCAGTGCAGGGACAGAGCTGGGCTGGCCCTGGGTGGGGAGAGGAGAGGGTAGCCATTTGCATCTCCCTTCTTCCTTGCTGGGGTGCCCAGGGTGAACAGACTCACCAGAGCCTCTGCAGACAAAACCTTCGAAGAATACACAAAATCCCCCAACAAGCGAAAGGGGCCAAACTCAGCTCCCTGTGACATTTGACAAAGTCTTCTCAGAGGGAGGAGGGCACCAACAGGGACCACCTTCAGGAGTCAGCTGTGGGACAGAAGAGAGACCCCCTCCTGCAGCCATCACTATGTGGACAACCCCCGCCTGAAACTCTCATAGATTCCATTTCACCAATGAGGAAGCAGCACCCCAGAGAGGCTTGCGATGTGCCCAAGGTCACTCGGCTGGAAATGGGGAGCTGGAATCGTGGCCCTGGTCTGAAAGAGCCCTGAGCCGGGCTCTCTTTCCCACCCTTGTTGGCCTTGGTCTTTGGTGACACCACAAATGCACTTGAAAGAGGAGCCAGCCATCTGTGTGGCTGGACCCAGCCTCAGTCTTCCTCCAGGCCCTCACCTCAAGGCCTCTTCCTCCCTGCCCCGAGTCATCAGCTTCACAGCTGCTGTGTCCACTGCACAGTTCTCTCCCTGTAGCCTGCAAAACTTGTCTTTCAACACCCAGCCCAGGTGTCCCCTCCTCCAGGGAGCCTTCTTGGCTCTGTAGCCTGGGTCAGGTGCTTTCTCTGAGGTCCCCCAGACCTGGGCTTCTTTCTGTTATAGCAAGGAACCCATTCCCCTCTGGATTCTAACTATTTGTACATGTGTGTGTCTCCCCCAACCCCACCAGCCTGGGAGTTCCTTGAGGACAGGGGTAGAACTTTGTGTTCACCTCTGTGTCCTCAGCTGAGCCTGGAGCTTGGTACAGAGCAGACAACAGGGAGAATGAGTCAGAGGTCCCAGTGGACCACTGGCCAGATGCTGCTTGCAGGCCTTGGCAGAAATGAAGCCCCATCACAGATGTAGATTGCAGGACCTCCGGAGGCATAATTAAGATTTTTAAAATGAGACAGAAACACAGGGGTTTCTCTGGTGTCATTAATCAATGTAAATGATGCCACTAACACTCAAAGGATGGTGACAAGATGTCAAGGTCAGATATTGGTCAAGGGAACTTTGGGCGGAAGGTGGAGCAGGCAGCAGCTGGGGACCTGGGCCCCAGGGGGATACAGGGGAGAACCTTGCAGGTCCCCTCTAGGCCAGAAGTCAGCTGCCAGCTGCCTGCCAGCCTGGGATGCCAAGCATGGGCTCACTTCCCCCAGGCCCGTGCCTTGCCCTCCAGCCCTCCCATCACTGCGGGGTCAGTGAGAGCCTTCTGTTGGGCTCCAGGACACTCAGAACAGTGGCACAGGGCTGTCTACTCCCCTCCACACACAGCAACACACTGGGCCCATGGCAGGGAGTGAGCTCAGAGGCCACCCTCGATGCCCTTCTAGGAAGGATACCTTTCATTTCCTGAGACCACACCCCAGGCCAATTTCTGCCTACGTGTTGGATGTGGGGTCAGAAATGAGGAGAAGCCTGTGAGGTATTTGTCCCCACTTCATCCAGTGGCCAGCCCACTCCACTCAGGAAAAGTGCTGTCAGGTGAGGGCCCACAGGCCCCAGGGGCCAGGCAGGAGGCCAGCCTGCAGGTGCCTCACCTGCAACGGCGCAGCCCTCCCTCACCTAGTCAGCGTCCTAGGAGCCAAGTCTGGCCAGGTGGCCCTGACAGTTTAGGAGAAGCCAGAAATCAAGACTCTTACGTGAAATACACAGATGTCCAAATGTTACCCCAGAACTGAGAGACAAAACGTGGGAGGGGACAGCAGCGCCACGCCTATGGCCAGGGTTCAGGAAGAAGGGATGCCCAGGAGCAGGGGGCCCCCAGGGCACACACAGCAGCAGTGACTGTCCCCCCACCAGGAGAGGTGGACTCCAGGCTGGAAGGGCGCAGGCTCAGGCGGCTGCATGACAGGGTGCCTGTGTCACCTCACGTAATCCGAACAACCTCTCTCTGGGGTGAGTATAGCAGGTCCTTTCACCGTGAAGAAACTAAGGCACAAGGAGGTGAAGTCACTGGCACAGAGGCACACAGTGGCCTTGCTAAAGCCAGGCTTGAACCCCACATCCCAGGGTCTGGACATCTGGCAAATTTTCCTAAATACAGTACTTCCCCATCATCTGGCTAGCACCGAGCCCTACATCCACTACGTTTCCTCCTATGCGTACCTTTCTGTGGCAAGGTTTCATGTCTGAATTAGACACAGTAAGAAATTAATAGCAGCAGCCAACAATAAAACAGATCAATCATGACAATATGGCATAATAAAATCATGTCAGCATGGCCTCTCTCTCTCCAAATATCTTCTTGAACTACCCTTACCTGTTTTGGGACAGTGATTGGCCACGGGCAACTGAAACAGTGGACAAGGAGGAACTGTCCCGTTATGTGGCTCGGGCATAAAAGAAAGACAGCGTTTTAGGCGTGGACAGATTGTGGTGGGTATTTTTGCATTATAGAATTGCTATCTTCCAAGCCCCCATCAGAGACGCCCCACTTAAAAGGGCCCGTTAGTGTAAGCAAGGAGAAGCCACAGAGAACTCCTGGCAGATTCCTGGGTCACCACGAGACCTTCAGCCCCTTTTCCTTGGGATTCATGTGACACTAGGGAGGGAGACCTCAAAAATGCCTGAAATGGGATTTTCCTTCCACCTCCGGCAAAACCAGGTTCCATTTGGTTTGTGGCTAAACAAAGTGTGCCATGTATCTCTCCAGTCCTGTGGCACAGCCCGTGCACTGTACTTCACTGTCATGGCACCGCAGGAAGGGAGGCTTTGTCATCAGCCCCTCTACAGCTGAGGGAAGCCCAGCCCAGAGGCTCACTCCAGGCCCGGGGTGCTCCCAGAGGCTGAGCCAGGGCTGGAGGAGCGGCCCCTGCAGTCACATGCACACCAAGAGGGGAGAGATGGGGCCAGGACCGCAGTCAGGGCCAAAGAGGGTGCAGGAGTTGGAAGGACACAGAAACTCATCCCTTGCAGCAGGAAGGCTGTGGGAGGCCCAGGCCAGGCACAAGGGTGGTGTGACCTGCCAGGGTTGTAGGGGAGACAATTTGCCTGGCCTCAGCTCTTGTACCAAAACATAGAATTTTGTGGGGAGTGGGTATAAAAGTAAGTCATGGTCAACACAGGGAATTGGAAAAGTGCAGAAAAAAATACAAAAGAAAATTTAAATTGTTCATAATTCCACCAGAAACACACTGTTTGTGGTTTGGAATATTTCCCACCAACATGTTTGGGTCTTTTTTTTTTTTTTGCAATCAAGATAATATTGTGTATACAACTATCTAACAGGCTTTATTGCAGGTAAACTCAGTAGCAGCTTCTCCATCACGATAAGAATTGTGAACACCCACTTGTAATAAGTGCCTGGTGTCCCACCCTGGAGCCACTGTGCTCAATTGACTCAGCCTTCCCCTTTACACAGACAGCCATGTTGTCTCATTTTTCATACTCACAAACAACTCACAACAAGATGAATATAATTGTGAAAAAAGATTTGTCTTTTACATTAAACAAATTTGAACATGAAAACAATTCAAAGACTACAAAAGAGTATATAGAAAAAGTGGTTTCTCTCACTCATCCCCACTGCCGTCGTGTCCCAAGACAACAGCCGGTCCTGGGTGCTGTGTCTCCTCTGAGAGGCTTTCCATGCACATCTAAACACACACACTCCAACACTCGCTCTGTGTTCCCCACAATCTGCAGCCTCCTGTGTCCACCTCACATATGTGCTGTACCTTGTCCTCACTGGGATGTCCAGATGAGTGAGTGGCTACAGAATAGGGTAGTGGGTGAGCGCCTGGTGAGGTGACAAATCAGCTCTCCCAAAAAATGCGGAACTCTGAGCTGTAGCCATTGCCAATACCTGTGGTGTAAATATTACACCAATGGCTGGGCCAAGCTACCAACAGTCTAACAACTTGCTGGCAAATTGTCCAGAATACTTAACACACATCTCTCAAGAGCCAGAATGAGCTGGCTCTAGCCAAGAAGATGGACAGCCTTTGTGTGGAGGAGTGGTATAGGAAAAATGATTGCCTTAGGATTGATCCCCAGATGTGGAATTTCTAGGTCCAAAGGTATAAACATTTTTATTTTCATTTTATTGTATTATTTTGAGACAGGATCTCACTCTGTGATTCAGACTGGAGTACAGAGGCTTGATCATGGCTCACTGTAGCTTTGACCTCCTAGGCTCAAGCAATCCTTCCACCTCAGCCTCCTGAGTAGCTGGGACTACAGTTGTGCACCACCATACCCTGCCTTAACGTTTTTAAGGTATTGGTCAATTTGCCAAATTACCACCAGAAAGGCTGGGCCAATTTGCATGCCTACCTGCCAAGGCCAAGCATGCCCATCTGAATACACCTTCCCTCACATTGGGTATCCTCAGGTTTTTAGTCTTTGCTAATGGACGGATAATACCAGTGTCATCCTGTGACTTTAATTTGCCTGGTGGTGGGGCGTTGGTTGGGGAGACAGTCACACCACTGCTGCTTAGCTAAGAAAAGCCAGCTGCAGGTGGACAGGGCCTGTGACCCATAGCTGACCCTACCAGCAGCCCCATCTCTCCAGCCTGGGTGGTGGCTCCTGGTGCAGCAGGGTACAAGGGTGGGGTGCCAAACAACTTTGACAGCCAGTCCTGTCCTAGAGCCACACACAGGAAAATCAATTCCAATGCCTGGCCTGCCAGTCCCCGGTACTGCTGGGTTCACAGTAAGTCTACGTCCCCACCCACACTCAAGGGATGTGCACATGTTGTGTACGCATGTGTTGAAAACAGATGCTCAGTGCCACAAAGAAAAATCAGCACTGAGACAAAGGATCTCTCAGCAAGCCAATTTTACTTTCTGCAGAAAAGGTACTACTTGCCAGCAGTCTTGCTATGAGAGTGCAATGATCAAAGGAAAGGCAGGTATATTTATTCCTTATGTATTGGGTCCTTACTGCTGTGTCCAGTCTCCATTGGTTGGAGCCAGGCCTCACAATATAAACTAAACCCAACTGGCTAACAACCTAAAACTTCCTAAGTAGGTAAAGGCAATGGAGAACAAAGGAAAAGAGGAAGTCCAAATAAGGAAGGGAGAGGAAGTTGCTTCCAAATGGACTTAGAAAAGTAATAACATAAATATCTTGGTTAAAGTACAAGGATGTAGAACGTACTTACTCCCTCATATCTAACAGCTACATAGGATAGTTGCTAGCAAAAAGCAAGAAGGCTTTGAAGAAAGTTAGTCTTTAAAATAAACTATTATTTCTAACATTTATTATTATCATTCTTTAACAAGAAGGGAAAGTTTGAAGAGGAACTTTTCACTTTCTGCAGCGTGTGTGCACGTGTTTGAGGTGGGCCCAGGGAGGCAGCGGGAAGAGTCCTTTCCAGTGTTCCGTCTCCAGGCTCCCTCTCCCTGCATGGCCCCTGTGGGCTCATGAGCTCTGAGGGGAGACCGTTCTGGAAACAGCTATGCACAAGGAAACGGGCTGCAACACAGTGCTGCTGTGTCTGCTTGGACGAGGCCAACTCATGAGCTACAACGACCCAGCATGGCCCCAGGGCCGCCTCATTCTATTTAACCAACACGGGGAATCACTTACTGTATGCCAAGTACTGTTGAGAGGCTTTTCTAACATAAACTCAACGCTCCCAACAGTGAGGAAACCAGAGCACAGAGAGGGCAAGTAGCTTGCCTGAGGTCTCACTGCCAGCGAGGCAGGACAGATCCAGAATTCAGTCTCCAGCCTGACTCCAGAACCTTTGCTTCTAACGCCATGGCTCGGGCCAAGCACATGGGGTTGGAGTCCCAGCTGCCTATCTTCTGAAATGGCCTGTGTGTCCTGCAATCCCCTGTGGCTCATCCCAGGCACCCACGCCACACTTCCAATGGCTCCTGGGAATCAGGAGTTCTGTTTCTCCTTACCCCTGCTTTTCCTGAATTCCCAGTGGGCACATCGCTGCGGGGGTGCCATGCCTCTTCTGCACAGGGTTGCTCAGGTTGCGCACAGCCTGGAGTCCTTGAATGCACATGGGATGGGCAGTGGCCACAAGGGAGCTCCAGGGCTGGGGGCTGCAATCCAGGCTCACTTCCTGGTGCTGGCCCCTGCCCCAGGCATTATCCACTGGGCCTGTCAATGTTATAGCCTCTCAAGACACCATCTGGGGCCCACTAACTTCAGGCCACTCTTCCAGGAGGACCTGAGTTTTGTGCTCAAACACAGTAGGGTTCACATCTCACTCTGGCCTCCCTCCCTGTGTGCTCTGCTCCCCCTCAGTCTCCTCTCTGCAGGGGATAACAAGAGCCCTGACTCCCAGGGTGTTACGGGTCACCCACTGTGCATGGCCAGCAGCTGTTCTGGTTGCCCAGTGCCCAGATCACATCGGTGGTCACATAACTGGGACTATGTGCCTTCCCTGGTCTAAAACAGATGCCTGGTCAGCATCCCACACATACACACCCTGGCCCAAGCCTCTGAACCAGGTCGACCTGCAGCCCTGCCTTGGGCCCTAGCTGTGCTCACCCAGCTCTGCAGGAAGCCCCATCAGCATCACCCACTTGTAGGGAGGATGGACAGGGACCCTGCAGCCCCCAGCCAGGCAGGGGAGGTGCTGGACAGGGTATTTGAGGAAAGTCTTTGGGCTCTGAGTTGCATTTCAGATCAGAAAGAAGACTGACCAAGGGCAGCTGCCTGTAGGCTGGTTGCTAAGGAAACCATTGGATGAGAATTTCCAGGCTGAGTCCACTCAAGATGCTATTGATCATCTGAGAGGTAAGGACCTGGGAAAGAACTTCCTGGAGCTAATAAAGAGAGAAGGGCCATGAGGCCAGCCTCACCCAGACCGGCAGTGCAGGCTGCTCCACAGGGTAAGGGTGGCCGTGCTGTGCATCAAGGCAGAGCAGGTGATCAGGGTGGCCCCCAAGGCAGCCTCTTACTGAGATGTGGAGCTGTGGTATCCTTGCCATGGATACTGATCACACCACCCCCGGCTGCAGTGAGGACAAGAGCAGCCAACAGACAGCACATGCCTAGAACAGTGTCCACACATGGGTGCTGGTGGTCAGTGTGGTTTCCAAGCACTCACCATGCACAGGTTCAGTGCTAGGTCTCACTTGCGTCTCTATACAGGAACACCTGAGGCTGGGGAATTGATAAAGAAAAGAGGTTTGTTTGGCTTTCAGTTCTGCAGGCTGCCTAGGAAGCATAGCAGCAGCTTCTGCTTCTGGGGAGGCCTCAGGAAACTTCCACTCACGGTGGAGGCGAAGCAGAGCTGCATGTGCAGAGGTCGCACAGAGATAGAGAGAGTGAGAGAGAGAGGGGAGATGCCAAGCTCCTTCTGACAACCAGATCTCACAAAACTCATGGAACAAGAACTCACAAATCACGTGGGGTGGGCACCATGCCACTCATGAGGAGCCCCCCACCATGACCCAGACACCTCCCACCAACACTGAGGATCAAGTTTCAACTTGGAGGGACACAAATCCAAACCATGTCACTCCACTTCTGTGCCATCCACTCCTCACTGTGAGGTGCACATCACAAAGCAAATAACACATCGCACATGTAGGCATACATGACACATGCACATACAACATGCATGCATGCACACATACAGATGCCACACATATATCATACATACAAACACACTACTATATATGCAACACAAACACACATGGCATGACACAGATGCAACACACACACAACATATATGCACATGAACGCATGACATCCATAACACAGAGACACATGTAACATGCATGCCGACATGACATACACCTGTGCAGAAGAAATTGTAATCCCCACTTTACAGACGAGAGAGCTTGTGGGATTTCTGGGGCTATGATGCAGGCAGGAAGATTGGGGCAGACCCCATGGGAAGCTGCCTGCAGAAGAAGTGGGGATAGGAATTCACATTACTGAGCACACAACACCGGCCTGGCACATTACACACATGATTCCATGCATGCAGTTCTGGGCAAGGAGCTGGGACACTGTTCCAGGCTCACACACGTAAGCCAGGTGCCAGATCCCACCCCAGGCTCCAGGCCTGACCTGCTCCACACTAACCCTGCCTGGCAGAGCCAGGTCCTTCACTACTGGCTCATGGATCTGGGGCATGGATGGGGGACATCAACTTCAGGTATGACTCAGCAGCATTGCCACAACCACACACCATCTTCTTACCTCAACCTCCCTCCTCCCGGGTCAGCCTCACCCTTCACACTGGCTTCTCCTCGTGGCTGACAAGATGCCCCAGTGTCTACAGGCACATTTCTCATCCCTTCCCTCAAAACAAGCGGGGGCCAGGTGTAGTGGCTCATGCTTGTAATTCCAGCACTTTGGGAGGCCAAGGTGGGTAGATCACCTGAGGTCAGGAGTTCAAGACCAGCCTGGGCAACATGGTGAAGCCCCTCTCTACTGAAAATACAAAAATTAGCCAGGAGTAATGGCGCATGCCTATAGTCCCAGCTACTCAGGAGGCTGAGGCAGGCGAATCGTTTGAACCCAGGAGGCAGAGATTGCAGTGAGCTGAGATTGCACCACTGCACTACAGCCTTGGCAACAAGAGCAAAACTCCATCTCAAAATAAATAAATTAATTAATTAAAAAACCTAGCTGGGGAACTCTCAGGGTGCCCATCTCTGAGCCAGTCCCTGCAGCTAGAAGGATCACATGTTCTGCCAGACTCAAAATTGGAGTTGGATCTGTGCCCAGACAGCAGACAAGACGGGCACTGGGCAGGTAGGGCTGACCCAGGGAGCCCCCCACCCCAGACTGGGTCTCAGTTCCTCTTCCCCGAGCAAGCAGCGTGAGATCTTCACAGACAGCAGTGAGTGCTACGTGGACAGGGGCCAGAACTGTCCTAGGGCAGCACAGCCCAACGGAACCTTCTGTGATGATGGAAGTGGTCTCTACTAGGTAAATGTGGCTGCCAAGCATGTGTGAGGTGGCTGCTGAGGTTGAGAACCTGGGCTTTTCATTGTATTGAATTTTAAGTCATTTAAATGTTAAAACTGATGTTCAAATCAGTTCAGTTATTTTGGAACAACGTGGCTATATAAGTAGCCTCTTTCAATAGTAAACTGTATCAGATCTAAAAGCAGATCAAGTATTTCCTACAAAAATTTAGTTTCTAAATTCACATGTTATACGTGTAAAATACATGCAATTTCAAAGACAGTACAATAAAAAGAATGTGAGAATACCTCACTGATATTTTTATTTGATTACAAATTGAATAATAATATTTTGGATAAATTGGGTGTGGGAAGGGGAAAAGTTCCTTTTTAAAGTTTCCTTTCTTGTTAAAGAATAAGTTAACTTTGTTAAACCCTATCCTATGTAGCTGTTAGACATGCCATGCTTACAGGCACATAGTACATTCTATGTCCTTGCACTTTAACCAAGATATCTGTGCTAGATATGGCTCTCCATTGCTTTTACCTGTTTAGAAGAGTTTTAAGTTATTAGCCAATCAGGTTTTAGTTTGAATTGTGAGGTCTGGCTCCAGCCAACAGAGATCAGACACAGCAGTAAGGATGACCCTAAATGCATAAGGGATAAATTTGTCTGTTTTCCTTTTTTCATTATACTGTCTTGGCAAGATGGCTAGTGAGAGTACCCTTTCTTCAGTCCAGGAAGTAAAAATTGCGTTGCTGAAAAATCCATCGTCTCAGTGCTAATTTTTCTTTGCAGCACTGAACAACTATTTCCAACATTGGGTTAAAAATATATTAAAGATAAGTAAATATAAATATACATGTAAATATATCCATACATTTAATTTCTTGTTTAATGTGGCTACTATAAAATTTCAAATTACATATGTGACTTGCATAATCTTTTTCTTGGATTGGACTTTTCTAGAGCATTCCTGAAGGGGGCAGTGGTTAGACCAGGGGTCAGGGAGAGCCTCTCTAAGGCAGGAACACTGGAGCTGAGAACTTCAAGAGTGGAAGAAGCCAGCCACATGGAGATAGAAACAGCAAGGGCACAGGCCCTGCAGCAGTGTATTTGGCATTTCTGAGGCACAGAGAGAAGGTAGCTGCCTGGACAGTAGGGAGAGCAAGAGGCTGTTGCTTCAGACATATGGGCCATGCCGTGGACTGGAGGGCCCATGTTCTCCAGAGATGGCCTCACCAGTGTCTCTCATTTCATATGCTCTTCTGCACCTGGGCGCCATGCTGTGAGGAAGCCAGAGTCCCTCAGGGACACTCAGGCAGGCACTCCAGTCTACGGTCTCCACTGAGCCAGACCTGGAACAGCAGAAGCAAGCCACGTGCTCAGGTCCCACCCAGAGTCTTTGCACACAGAATGCTGGAGCAGAACAACACAGCTGGTGTGTTCCACCATGGAGCTGCTCAGGGTTTGTCACCTGTCCGTATTTGCCAGGACATGTGACACAATGAGGCATTTAACCTGCATTCTAAGCTTCTTTGGCAGCCTTTATGCATGCAAGTGGCAGGATTTGACTTTTAATGTTTAAAAGATGCTTCTTGGCTGCTGTGCTGAGAACGGATGGGGGAGGAGGAAGAGTGGAGGCAGAGAGGCTGGAAGATGCACCGAGGGGCAGGGTGCAATGTGGAGCACGACACTCACGAAGCTCCCTGCTAGACCTGCATTGCCTCCCAGGCCTCCCCCAGCCCCACTGTCACCACCACCCCCTCACACAGAAGAAAGCGTGCACGCAAGGAAGCCAAATGACCAATCCAGGGTCACATGGCAAGCGATTGGCGGGGAAGGATCTGAACCCCAGTAACCTAGCTCTGAGCCCCTCCCCTATCTCCCTTGCTGGGCCATCTCTCAGGACAGACAGAGGATCTGAACAGACCCCAGTCAAGGCTCAGTGCCCAGTGCCAGGCCCAGAAACACCAGCCAGGGTCCTGGGCTGGGTGAGAGCCATTACCTGGGACCCATGTGGGTGGCACTGTGGGGCACTCTGCTCCCCCCAGTCCCTGGAGATGTCTCCAGCTTATCCACTCGCTCTGAACATGGTCTGCCTTTGGTAAGGACACCTGGTAAACCCCACCCAGCACTGGCCTGGCCAGACCCACCAGAAGGTGTGGGGAGGATTCTTTCCCAGGAGGCATTAGATGACCAGAAGCCATTACTATCTGCAGCAGCCTTAGGCAAGTCCTCCTCTCTGGACCCCAGTTTCCCCATCTATAAAATGGGCAGGAAAAGAAAAAAGACCCTCTAAATTTCTTCTCAGCCCTAATGCTCTGGAAGGCAAGAGACCTGAGACCTGGACTGATTTGCCCCTTGGTTACAAGTGACACAGACCCTATTCCAAGGAGAAATGGACTGGCTCATGTCACTGAAGAGTCCAGGAGTAAGCTTTAGGTGTGGCTAGATCCAGCAGCTCACCCAGTGTCATTAGAAACTCATCTGTCTTTCTCTCTCCATCCTGAGGCAGGGCCTGGCAGCTCCAGGCTTACTGTTTTTGCCCTCAGCTATATTGGAACCCCCAACCACCCCCTGACATGGCCTTGACTGGCTCTTCTTGGGTCACATCCCCGCCTACTCAGAGACTAATCAATGTCCCCCAAGGGGTTAGAATGCTCTTGGCGGCCAGCTTGCTGATACCTCCTGGTTCATAAAGTGATAGAGCCTTGATACTCCAGCAGTTGGGGTCAGGGATGTCTTAAAGACAAAGGCAGCAGAAGTCCTCTGCATGGGGCCCTCCCTCCAGGTTGTTGTGAAATGGGGGAATAGGTCATGGATAGTGTGCAGGGTCGTCTGGCCTAAAGTGCCATCCGGGCCAGCCACCCTCAGGATGGCCCAAGCCCTCGAGCCTGCCCACATCCCCGACCCATGGCCAGTCTGCATACGGCAGCATCAGACACCTGTGTGGCGCTTCCTGCTCAAAAGCCACCCAGATCTCTGTCTCCCAAGGCCCCACTAAAGAGATTATGGGCCCGTCTTTTAGCAGAAACCCCGGGCCGCTGGGCTGGCTCTGCTAATCCCACCAAAGGATAACAGGCCCCTAATTAATTCTCCAAATCTGATGGCAGTGCAAACGCCAGACAGTCCACCCGCCTTAATGAGTTTAATCGACTGGACTTGACGATTTTATTCGAAACCTAGGGCCGCAAATTAAGCTCTTAAAAATGCACTTGAACTTGATTGGCAGCAGTAATCCCAACAAAATCTGTTTAATCCTTGGGCTGCCCAGGCAGGAACAGCCCATGCAGGGCTGTGGGCCTGCAGCTCGAACACCAGGATCTCCTCCCTCCTCAGCTCCAGGGCTAGGTCTCCTCTGCCTTCTGCCTTCAGCCAAGAGGGAGGATCTGGAGGGAGAAAGTGCCCGGCCTCCCCACTACTGCCCAGGTGCACACCTATGTACCCTTCAACCCTGGCCCAGGCTGCTTCTCCAGGAGTCCTTCTCCCACGTTTCCTGGTACTCGTGGTGCTCCCACTGCTGGTGCGACTGGCCCACGTACTCTGGGGGCAAAGCTACCTGCTGCCCATTGTTGGGTCCCAGCCCCCAGATTAGGTGCTGTGGGTTGAGTGTTGGTGGTATTCAGCTTTGCACAGATGGCCCCAGGGACATGGCACCCATGGACTCTGTCCTCCTAGAGAAGATGGATTACAAAATTGGCCACAGGGCTCCACCCTTCCTCTGGAGTTCCTTGCCCCACCATGTGATTCTGGCTAGCCTGATTTTTCTTTGGCCACTAGCACAGGTGGGAGTGATATGCCACTGCCCAGCCTACACTTCACTCTCCCTCAGAGCCCTGCCTCTGCTTGACCACAAACGGCTTGGAGAGTGCTAGAGGATGGGAGGCCCTGTGGAGCCAGGTGGTCCCTGTGAAGGTCATTCTAGACCAGACAGCCCCAAGATGCAGCAACAGGACATTGGTTTTTGAACAAGCCCAGACCACAGAGCTCAGCCGAGCCCAGCCAAGCACAGCCCAGACCACAGAGCTCAGGCGAGACCATGGAGCTCAGCCCAGGCCAGCCAAGCACAGCACAGACCACAAACTCAGCCCTGACCATGGAGCTCAGCCCAGCCCAGCCAAGCACAGCCCGGACCACAGAGCTCAGCCCAGCCCAGCCAAGCACAGCCCAGACCACAGAGCTCAGCTGAGACCATCGAGCTCAGCCCAGGCCAGCCAAGCACAGCACAGACCACAGAACTCAGCCCTGACCATGGAGCTCAGCCCAGCCCAGCCAAGCACAGCCCAGACCACTGAGCTCAACCCAGACCACGAAACTCAGCCCAGCCCAGTCAAGCATAGCCCAGACCACAGAGCTCAGCCCAGACCAGCCAGCACAGTTCAGACCATGGAGCTCAACCCAGGCCAAGAGAGCTCAGCTCAGACCAGCCAAAAAAAGCCCAGACCACGGAGCTCAGCCCAGACCACGGAGCTCAGCCCAGCCCAGCCAAGCACAGCTCAGCCCAGGGAGCCCAGCCTAGCCCAGCCAAGCACACTGTAGACCACAGAACTCAGCCCAGCCCAGCCAAGCACAGCCCAGACCACGGAGCGCAGCCCAGCCACAGCCCAGACCACAGAGCTCAGCCTAGCCCAGCCCAGCCCAGCACAGCCCAGACTGCAGAGCTCAGCCCAGCCCAGCCAAGCACAGACCAAACCATAGAGCTCAACCCAGACTAGCCAAGCACAGCTCAGACCATACAGCTCAGTCCAGCCCAACCAAGCACAGCCCAGACCATAGAGTTCAGCCCAGACGAGCCAAGCACAGCTCAGCCTACAGAGCCCAGCCTCTCCCAGCCAAACACGCCCTAGACCATGGAGCTCAGCCCAGACCAGCCAAGCTCAGCCTATACTTACCAGCTCAGCTTACCAACACTTAAACTCTAAAAATAGTATATGGTATTGTTTGAGGCCCCTGTGTTTAGAGGTGGCTGGTACACAGCTCAGCTCCCTGGCACACCTCCCCTAGCCCAGCTCTCTGCAGAGCGTGGTGGGTTCTGCACTTACCTTCCGAACTCTCGAGTGTTTAGGAGCACCCAGTGGAAGCACGCTGTCTGCCAGAGCCAAGCCTTTGCTTGAGTCTGCCTCACCCCCAAGCTCCCTAACTTGCAGTCATTGCTCCTCACTGCCCTGCTCTGGAGCTGGCCCTGTCATTAACTCACTAGCCGAGTCTCACTAACTTCAGATTTTTGAGAGCAGGGCCATGGAAATGGGTCCTGTCTTCCCAGAAAGCACCTGGCTATGCTCAGATTCAGTTTCCTCCTGCCCAGTGACCAGGGCTGGATTGGATGCTCCAAGTAAAACAAGCGCACACACACTAGCACATGCATGCATACACATGAACACTTGCACATGAGCACACACACATGCACACGTATATGCTCCTATACATGCACCACACACACAGTTAAAATAAGCTCATTATACTCTGGCGACAGGACAACTTCCCTGTAGCTGTTTGTAAGAAAGCCACTTAGAGAGGACAAAAAAAAAACCAAGCTTCTTTATATTTTTCATAATATGTTTTCTCTATCAGATTGGCAAAGCTTCAAGTGTTTTCAGCCTGCTCTGTGGGTGAGACCTCGGGGAAGTAAACACTGCTTGCCTTGCTGCTGGGAGGGTCCATGGCATGGCCTCTATGAAAGGCAGTGTGGCAATTCCCATCAATGTTATCTACTGACCCAGCAATCCCACCTGCAAAATTCTGCCCTGCATATGTACCTACCCACATTCCAAGTGACTCTGAGCAAGATTACCCTCACCACATTGTGTCTGGCAGCAAAAGAACAGGAATAGCCCGAAATGTCCATCTCATTTTAAAACTAGGCAAATGTATTATGTTTTTCAAAAATAACAATAATGAAAAGCTGCAGGGTCAATAAGTGAGTGTTTGCTGATTGAGCAACTAGTCATGGTCACTGGGACCTTGGGAACACTCCAAACCCCACTCTGATGCCTGCCCAGCTGCGGCCCCTCCTGCGGTTGCCAGCACCACCCACCCCACAGAGCTGGCCTGACACCTCCTCTGCCCCTCTACAACCCCTCCTAGCACACACAGCAGGGGGCCTCTAGCCGCCACCCGTTGCTCACCCTAGTCCTGCAGCAGGCCAGAGGGGTGGCCAGGGCTGACCGAGCAGCAGGATAGCCTGAGGCGCCAGGGCTCCCAGAGCCCACCTCGGCCTGTGAGCCCAGGAAGCAAGCTGCTTTGATGAAATTTTCACACTCCATGCATCTTTCAGGAGGAGGAGTCAGGCGGGCAGGTGTGGAGAGGGAAGCTCCCCAGATGCCTTCTATGCAAGGGCTGGGCCTAGGGGCTGGAGTGGGGGTGGGGCCATATCAGTAAAGGAGGACCAGCAAGCCCCAGCCCTCCACCTGCCCCCACCACCTGGCAGGAGAGGAGCAGGCACCTCTCATTCTCACAACAGCTGGCTGTGGCCCTCTGACCACTGGTCCCCCTTCACAGATGGGCCCAAGGTCACACACCCAGGGGGAAATGAGGCTGGGACCTGAGCCAGAGGGACCCCAGCTGCTGCGGGGCTGCCTGCACAGGTCGCTCTGTGGATGGAGTGTTCACAGGCCACGGGACTGACATTTATGGGCACTGTTGGGAGGCTGACGGCCCTTTGCCCCCATCCACATCCCACCATGCCTGGGGAAGTGTAGCTTCCTACCACTCTCGCCCAGGGTTCCTCAGTGGGGCTTCCTGGAGTGCTCCTGGTTCTCATGTCTGGTGTAGCTCTCACCAGGGAAGAGGATCTCCAGCTCTTCTGTTGGTCCCTCTGGCATTTAGGGCTCAGCCGGGGGTTCCGTGGGTTCAGGCCTTTCTCCACAGGGTGTCAGCCATCTCAGCCACTTGCCTCCTCACCCCACATGGCCTTCAATTACGGAACAACTGGTTGGCCACCTCAGGTTGAGGGCAGCCACCCCTGGAGCCTTGGGTGCCATGTCAGAGCCTCTTGGCCCTGGAAAGCTGTGGGGCCATCTCCGAGAGAGGGTGTCCTGGGCTCTCAGAGGACAAGCGTCTCAAACATCCTCAAGCAGCCCAGGAGAGCGGCCGGTAGAATGCATGGAGGTGAAAGGACCCTGTCCTACCTGCTCCGGTGCCTGGCCCACACTGCGCATCTGCCAGCATCAGCAGCAGTGCGAGGCCTATCCACAGGTGAGAAAGGGGATACAGGTGAGAGGGATCATCCCGGGAGGCTGCGGAGATGAAAATAAAGAATCAGGTGTCACAGCGTAAGAAGTAATATTGTTACAGTGCATGACACGAGAGGTAGAAACAAGGAGTCACAGAAACCTAACAAAGATGAGAGCTTTAGAATGTAAATGTAATAAAAGATAGGAAAATGAGATGCAGGATAAGGAGATAAAAGGCAAGAAACGAATGAGCTGCCAAGCGGAAGGCTGGAAACACAAAGGAGCGAAGATTAGAAACAAGGGCAAAGCTCATTGCCACGAGGTAATTTTTTAAGTAGGTGAAACCATAGCTTGGCAATGAGAATTAAGGGCTAGGGAGTAATGAGTAAAAACGAATATAACAACCAAAGAGAAAGTATAATCACAGAGCAACATTTTAAATGATTCTCTCCTGTCCAAAAACAAGTTACCCAGCCACCTTCCAAATGAACAAGACCGGGAAGGAGAGAGGAAGGGTAGGAGGAGAGGCAGAAGGCAGGGAAGCTCAAATTAACGTACAAATCAATGCAGTAAAAGGAGGGTCACAAACTGAAAAGTTACTAATGAAATCTCAGTTTCTTCCTTCAAAAAGCACAAAGCAGGGGCCTTCTGAGAACCCATGTGTGAGACACTGGGCACAGGGCCATGGCCCAGTCCTTCTGGGCTCCTGTGTTCTCTTCCTTGGTCCCAGCAGCCAACCTCAACACCAAGGCTGCTCCTAAAAGCAGACTTCTCACCTGACGCCCAGGCCTGTATATTCATTTTCTATGCTACACAGCAAGGGTGGCAAACCACAAATGAAGTGACTTAAAGCACTGCCTATGCAGGCCGGGGTCCGGCACAGGTGTCTTCAGGCTGGATCTCGGGGTTGCTGGGTCCTGGATCTCAGCTGAGGCTCCCGGGCCCTCCTGCAAGCTTGCTGGGTCTTGGCAGTACTTAATTTCTTGCAGTGATGGCACTGACGTCTTGTCTTTCTACTGGTGGTGGGGGGGGCACTCCCAGCTCCTGGACAGTACCCACCAGTCCTGGCACGCGGCCCTCTAGTAATCTGGCACTTGTCTATCAGCAGCCAGCAGGAACTCCTCTTTCTGGACTACTGAGTCTAATCTAACACTGCCTGATCCCAGGTGTGACTGTCCTGTCACCTTGGCCACTGGGACCTCATCAAGGGAGCAGCTGCCCCATCCTATTGACAGGTCCTGCCCACGCTCTGGCAGGGGGATCACACAGGGCATGTACCCCGGGGTCAGGAATCTCCAGGCTATCTCAGGATTCTGCCCACCACAGCCTACAGGCCTACGGTGTTCCTGCAGGCCTCCTATCAAGAACCCTGACTCTTGGTTAATGATGAATTTTGCCTAGCAACCATTGCCAAGCAACGGCTCTTCAGAAAGAGACGTCAAGGTATTAGACGAATGCTACACGGCTGGGAGGAGGAAAGACAGGTCAGTGGGTGTGGGGCCAGGCCTGCAAGCAGAACCTCCTCTGTCTAGGCTATGGTGCTGCGGGCTCTGGTTGGTCGACAGACCCGCTGTGGGGCCTTGGAAAACTCATGGTGCCCCCTGGACATCAAACTGGACTCAGCTGAGCTGTCTTCCATGAAAGTAGACAGGGAAGTCAAGATGGGAACAAGGGCACGTGATGCTTCTGGAGTCCTGAAAGGCTATGGCCACATGAGGGGGAGCGCTGATGGGGTCCCCGAGTCACGTCAGAGACAGCTTAGCCCTGGCACTCTCTATTTTTCTCTCCTTCAAGCCCATGGCCCTCTCAGTGCCCATCCCTATGTTGGGCCTACGACTCATCAACTCATTCAGCCACTCATGCAGTGAATGCTGAGCACTGATTGTGCATGTGTCAGTCACATTTCAGGGAGGAGGAGCCATGGACCTAACCGAGCTATGACATAGTGTGTCAGATGGCAGGGCTCAGTGAGCACAGGTAAAGCTGGGAGTGAACCACACATGGAGGCCCACAGGCTGGCCATCCACTTGAGAGGTAGCCCCGACCCCTGCCATCACTCTGGCCCACACCGAGTTCTGTGCCACCAAATGGCCAAGTGGCTTCCATAAGATCTATACCTACAGCCAGGTCCAAACACATTCATACGTATGTGTGCATATACTTACCTATCATATATGTCATCCATGTATCTGTCATATGTTCCCCAACTAAAGGGCATCCACTGCTTCTCTGTACCCACTGTCAAGTCCACACCCTTACCATGGCCTTCAAGGCCTGTTCCCAACCCTGCCTCTGGACACTATCCCCCACATCTCCCAGCCCAGGCTGCCTGGGGGAAGAGAAGCCTGGACACCCCTCCTTGCCCTTGGTACCAAGGGGAAAGACACCCCCTCCCAAAGGCAACCTCTGGAGCCATCTGCCAAGCAGGCACCAGGCTGCAGAAGGAAAGCCATTCACGGAGAACAGAGGAGAGCCCAGAGGCAGCCCCGCACAGCCGTGGGAACTGGGAAAATGAATGGATTAGTGCAAAAACCAGTGTTGTTCATCAGTGATCCTATAAGAGTCAAGATAAAGCTGGACTCCTGCCTCACACCCTACACAACAATCAACCAAAATGGGCTGAAGGCAAACTATGAAACTTCCAGAACGCAACATGGGAGAAAGTCTTCTAGACTTTGGGGTTAGGAGAGAGCCCTTAAATGAACAGAAACAAAGGAAGAAACAAAATCAGTTCCATTAAAATAAAGAATCCCTATTCACCAGCCCCATAAAAAATGAAATCACAAATGACAAGCTGTGAGGAGATATTTGTAACACATGTAACTGCAAAGGATTAATATCCAGAATATATAAAGGATTCCAGTAGTCAGTAAGAAGACTGTGATAAAAAGAAAATGGGCAAAAGACACGAACAGGCATTCCTCACAAAGAAAACTGAAATAGCCAACAAAGCTTGTTAGTAACTTTGGGGATTTGAATGACAATCACATGAGATCGACTTCTCACTCACTGAATAGGGAAGAATTAGAAACTGGACCACACCCTGTGTCAGTGGGGATTTGGAGAAGTGGCCGTGCTCCTCCTCCACCAGGGAGGGTAAATGGCTGCAGTTTCTTGGGAGAACAGTGTGCTCTCATCTGGAGGTGTCCACACACACCCACCTGGCCTCCCAGCACCCAGAGGCACATTCAGGAATGTTCCACATAGTGACCCTGTTCAAATGGCTCAAAGATGAAAGCAGCCAGAACATCCACAGACACAAGTTGTGGCAGGTTCACACCACAGGACCGTCTACAGCAGCGAAATGAGTTAGGCCTGCCACAGAACTCACCCGGCATCCACACTGAATGCCCCATGTCCTGGGAAACCCCTCAATCCCAGGCAAGCATAAGCAGCTGATTCCCTGAAGGAATCCCTGCAACCCCAATCAACCTCAAAAACATGATGTTGAGCAAGAGAAGCAGATCCCAGAAAATGCGTGTGGTGTGATTGCATTCCTCTCAATTCAGAAACGCACAAGCCAGACAGTACACTGTTTAGGGATGGAACTGTCACTAGAAGCCAATACATGTTTAGCAATGCACTACAGAAGAGGGGGCCACACTGGGGGAGGAAGGGGAGGGCCGAGGGGTTGCTTTAGGGGAATACTAGTGTCACCTTTGTTCACCTGAGAGGAGGCATGGGTATTTGTTTTGTTAGGATTCTAAAACTATATAAATATATTTTATACATACTTTGATGTGTGCAGTATATGACATAATTTTATAAAATTATTTTGAAGAAGATTGACGGCCATGTATATTTGCTATTTGAGAATAAACATAGTCAAATATCCCCCAAATGGGCTTTCTCAATTTTGCAAGAGAAAGAAAGAAAACAAGGGAGTGGGTGGACTTGATCAGTGAAGCACAAACAAGCAAGCTCGTGAGTGGTGCAGAAGCCGCGCTGGGGAGTGTGAGGGGCACAGATAAAGGTGGGGAAGGGCCAGGTAGACACAAAATATTCATGACACACCAAATATGCATGAGCTGGCGGCATGCTGAATACTCATGGCTCTGAATACAGGAGCTACTTACGAGTCATGAGGTCCTAAGCTGGTCACTCGCTGGTGACACCCATGTGGGCCCCTCACGTCCTCTCTCGCAGAATCTGTAGCTGTCCCCTGGGAGCTGCTAATCAGCCGGCTGTCGAGATAGCTATTGACTGGCACACTTGGCCGCATCGCCAGTGGAACAAGCCTTGGCCCCAAGCACCTCCAGATCCTCCTCAGCTCAGGTCCTTATGCCACACTGTTAGCTGAGGGGGCATCTGGTCCCAGAGGCATGGCCCACCAGCACCTGTGCCCCTGCTGAGGTCCTGAGGGTGGCACCTCCCCAACCTTTGCCTCTTGCTGTGTGTTTTATTCGTCGTCCTCAGCCATGTGCGCTGAGCCATGACACTGTGTCCTGTGGACTGCACTGCATGGCATCAGGGCTGTGTCCACAAGGCACCCACTGAACTGAAGTGGGGGAGGGGAGGGTGTTGGGTGCTGAAAATAATGCCCGGCTTCCCTCTCCAGTATGTCAGGGACCAGGGGGACTGTCCCAGCTGGAAGGGGCAGGTTGGGAAAAGGGAGCCCTCAAAAACTACTGAGAAGGAGGGCTCCGAGCCTTAGAGGAGAACTCAGAGTGCAGGGGCTGGAGGAGGGCAGAGCAAGAAACCACATGACCGACTTAAGGGTGATATGACAAAAATAAGCAAAACATCCTTAAGAATCAATGTGCAAAAAGGACTTCTCAAAATCCCATGGGGACCTTGGAGGAAATATAAAATTTCTATTTTTTAATTCTCTGGTTTATGTAGAAATTCCAAAAGAACTCAGAGAGTGCTGTCTACCATGGCCTCCCTAGGGTGATCTTCCTGGAGGGCAGGACGGGCTGTGATAATCTGGTCTGCTTTTGTGTGAATGGCCCTGCCTGGGCCTGCAGGCCCTCAACACCTGCACAATCCCGAACCACACACTCCTCTCTGGAGAATGTGCCAAGTCGGCCCTGCACCTGGTCCTGAAGGAGAGGTGGACAGAGAAAGTAAACGTCGGTGTACATTGTTTTGAAGCTAATCTGTTGGGCTGAAATACTTATGAAACATAAATTTAACATGTTATACACATTTATATGTATATGATAGGTGATACACATATAACGTGATACATATTATATATTATACATATCGTCATGCATATCATTTGTATTATATATGTATTACATAATATATGATATATGTTATCATATTAATACACACAAAATAACATGAAATACATGTTTAAAATGGCTTTTTTCACAAGATTTTTCAATAGATTTTTCACAAGAAAAATTAGACTTCTTAAGATTCCATCAACAAGAGAATATAGGCCAGGCACAGTGTCTCACACCTGCAATCCTAGCACTTTGGGAGACAAAGGCAGGAAGATTGCTTGAGTCCAAGAGTTTGAGACCAGCCCAGGCAACATAGGGAGGCTTAGTCTCTACAGAAAATTTAAAAATTAGCTAAGCATGGTGGCGCACACATGTGATCCCAGCTATAGGAATTGCAGGGAGGCTGGAGTGGGAGGATCACTTGAGGCCAGGAAGTCAAGGCTGCAGTGAGCTGAGATCCTACCACTGCACTCCAGCCTGGGTGGCAGAGGGAGACCCTGTCTCAACAAACAAACAAACCCAAGAGCCTGTAAATAACTTATGATACATTCTTGCCATAAAATATCACACCACTCTTAAAAAGGACTGGGCAGATGTATGCCCTTTGGCTTAGAAAAGCATCCCTGATACATGGGACCTGAGAAAACTCAGGGTTCAGACTAAGAGTGAGTACGTCCAGAGCTCCTCTAGGAGCCAATGTTGAGATGGCAAAGGGCAGAGAGGGAGGCCCAGAGACATATCTGGGAAAGGGCAGGCAGAAGCAGCACCGGGTGGGGAGTCCTCCTCCCTGCTGCAGACCTGACAGCCTCTGCCAGCCCGACGGGGAGCTCAGAGCAAAGACGGCTGGGAAGAGAGGCCACATCAGGCAGAACCGGACAGGCCTTCGTCTTGCTCAGTCACTGTTGACCTTGTCTGAGCACCTAAGGTGAATCCTCTACTAAGGGAGCTCACAGTCCAGAGCCCCCCACCACCCCCACACCATGAGGCAGCAAGTGCCTTCCAGCAGGGCTCTTCTAGACAAAGAATGAAATCACAGGGACGGCCAGGGAACGTGTACACAAAGGCTCATTCTTAGTCTGCAGCTGTCCACATGCACAGAGAAAGGTCTGGAAGGGCACATTCCTGATAGCTAATGTGTGACATCTGTGGAAGGGGGAAGTGGCAGAAGGTGCTGAGAAAATGTCACTTCTCTGTGTTTGCTTGTTTGTTTTGTTTTAGATGTGTCTGTGTTGTTTAAGATATTTCTGTATCCACTTTCTTTTCTTTCCCTTTCCTTCCTTCCTTCCTCCTTCCCTCCCTCCCTTCCTTCCTTTCTCCCTCCCTCCCTCCCTCCCTCCCTTCCTCCCTCCCTCCCCCCTCCCTTTCTTCCTTCCTTTCGGGATGGAGTCTGACTCCGTGCCCAGGCTGGAGTGCAGTGCCACAATCTCGGCTCACTGCAACCTCCGCTTCCCGGGTTCAAGCAATTCTCCTGTCTCAGCCTCCTGAGTAGCTGGGATTACAGGCGTGTGCCACTTTGCCCGGCTAATTATTGTAGTTTTAGTAGAGACAGGGTTTCGCCATGTTGGCCAGGCTGGTCTAGAACGCCTCACCTCAGGTTATCCACCCACTTCATCCTCCCAAAGTGCTGGGATTACAGGCATGAGCCACTGCACATGGGCTGTATCCACTAACTTTATTATTATAAAATGATTGAAAGATTTTGTTTAAAGGTGATGGATGGACTGACCATATGTTTCTGCTTCTGCCTAAAGCATTAAAATGTTTTAAAACTGTAAACCCACATTGACATAGGAGGTATAAATGGGAATGTCAGTAGACAGAGACCTTCTGCCTGTGGAAGAATAGAGTTAGGACATCTGACTTAACAGATCCGAAAAGCTCGTCCTTCAGGGCAAGCACTGCAGACGGGAAGTGAGCCTGCCTTCCCTGCAGAAAACCCTGGGAGGCTCAGAACTTGATGGCAACAACAAGGAAAGGGATGAGAAGCCCCGAAGGCCACAAACAGAGTGGTTGAAATCTTTACTTGAGAAAGCACATCGCTTGACCCTGCCCATGTTCAACACCCAGGCAGGTGCCACCCCAACCCCAGCGGGAGACTGTACATTCTTCTGTGGATGTAGTGAACATGGGAGATGGGGGAGGCTTGGAGACACAAGGGTAATTCTCTGAAAGTCTGGACAACTACTGGTTAAATCCCCCCAGCCCAGCCCCCTACTCTGCCCAACATAGGGCAGCAGGAAGGAGGCCACTCCCCCACTCCCCCACCAAGTAGGAGACCTTCGGCAGTCCCCCTGCAGTCAAACAGCTGCTCTTGCTTGCAATTAACCAAAAAGCGAAGTCCAGTCTGTGAGCCTCCAATCAGCTCTTGCTGATGAATGGGGAGCTGAGGATGACCAGACATCTGCAGAAAGCCCCAGCTTGAGAGACAGAAAACAAAGTAAACATAGAGATGGAAATTAAAGAAACCAACAATATGGCAGGAAACAAAAGGAAATTTACCAAAAGTTCTAATTAATAGTTTTATAGAAATGAGAGAAATACTACAGCTATAAAACAAGAACAGTATGGTAATTTAAAAAAAAAAGCACGAAATGCTGACAAGGATGTGGAGCAACAGAAATTCTCCCTTGTTGCTGGTGCGAATGCAAAATGGTACAGTCACTGTGGAAGACACAGTTTTTACGAAGCTAAACATAGTCTTACCATATGATCCAGCAATCACACTCCTAGGTATTTACCCAACTGAACTGAAAACTTATGTCCACACAAAAACCTACTGCTATGTTTATAGCAGCTTTATTCATATTTGTCAAAAACTGGACTCAACCAAGACATCTGTCAATAGGTCAATGGATAATCAAATGAGGTTTGTCCACACGATAGAATGCTCTTCAGTGATAAAAAAAAAAAAAAAGAAAAAAGAAAAAAGAAAAAAAAAGAAAAGAAAGAAAGAAAGAAAAGAAAGAAGAAACGATCTGGTCCACACCTGTGATCCCAGCTACTCGGGTGCCTGAGGCAGGAGGATGGTTTGCACCCAGGAGTTCAAGCCCAGACTGGGCAACATAACAAGACATTGTCTCTATGAATAATTTTAAATAACAGCCAGGTGTGGCAGTATGTGCCTGTAGCCCCAGCTACTTGGGAGGCTAAAGCAGGGGAATCACTTGAGCCCAGGACATTGAGGCTGCAGTGAGCTGTGATCACACCACTGCACTCCAGCCTGGGGTGACAGAGTGAGATCCTGTCTCTTAAAAAAAGAAAAAAATCATCTATCATACCACAAAAATACATAGAGAACATTGAAATGCATATTATTAAGTGGAAAAAGCCAGTATAGAAAGGCTACATACTGTATGATCCCAACTGTATGACATTCTGGAAAAGGCGAATCTATGGAGACAGTGAAAAGATAATGGTTGCTAAAGTGCAGGGCAATTTTAGGGCCGTGGAGCTCCCATGTGACACTGTAATGGGGGATGCTCCACATTCTGTATTTTCAAAACCCACAGAGCTGTAAAACCAAGTGTGAACTATGGATTTTAGTTAATAATAACATATTGATATTGGGTTATAACTATAACAAGTGTGCCACTAATGTGAGATGTTAATAACAGAGGAATTATAGGCAGGGGTGGGGTTACACAGGAACTCTATACAATCTCTTAATTTCTCTGTAAATCCAAAACTTAAAAGTGGTCCATTATTTAGTTTTTAAATGATAGCTGCAAAAAAATGAACATCAGCCTATACTTCATACATTACATAAAACTTAATACAAAATGGATTGTAGACTTAAATGTAAACTATAAAAATGTTAGAAAAAAAGTGGAACAGAAACTCTAGAGCTAGGCAGAGTTCTTTGACCTGACACAGAAAGCATGGTCCCTAAAAAGAAAAATTAACAAACTGGACTTTATTAAAATTACAAACTTGCTTGCAAAAGACTCTATTAACAGGGTGAAAAGACAAGCTACAGACTGGGAGACATATTTGCAAACCACACGTCCAATAAAGGACTAGTATCTAGAATATAAAAAGAACACTCAAAACTTAGTAAAAAAAAAAAATCCCCAGTTAGTAGGGTAGCTAAAAATTTAAAAATAAAACAAGGCAATCTGGTTAGAAAGTGGACAAAAGACACAAGTGGACACAATATTAAAGGAGACATACAGATGGCAAATAAGCATATAAAAAGATGTTCGATATCGTTATCCACAAAGCAAATGCATGTCAAACCACAATGAGATATGCTATAGACCTAACAGAATGGCTAAAATTGAAAATAGCAATAACACCAAAAGCGGGTGAGGATGAGCAGAAACTGTATTGCTCATACATTCCTGGAAAGACTGTAAAATGGTACAGCCAGTCTGGAAAACAGTTCAGCAGTTTCTTGTAAAACAAACATGCAACTACCATACAACCTAACAATTGCACTCTTGTGCATTTATTCCAGAGAAATGAAAAAGTATGTTCCTGCAACAATCTGTACATAAATACTCATAGCAGCTTTACTCATGATAGCCAAAAATCTGGAAACAACCTAGATATCCTTCACCTAAGTGGCTAAACAAACTAGTACGTCGTACTACCCAATATTATTTTGCAATAAAAGGAATGAACTATTGATACATGCAAAAACTTGGATGGCCCTCCAGATAATTCTGCTGAGTGAAAAAGCCAAGCCCAAAAGATTACATACTCTGCGACTCCATTCATAGAATACTATTGAGATGAAAAAATTATAGAACTGGAGAACAGGTTAGTGGTTGCCAAGGATCAAAGTTAGAGGGAGGAGAGAAGGAACAGTTGTTTTGGTAGGAAAACATGGGGACTACAAGAGATACCTGAAGCAGTGGAAATGTTCTGTGTCTTCGCTGCATTAATGTCAATATTGTGGTTGTGATATTCTACCACTGCTTTACAAACCATTACCACTGGGGGAAATTGAGTACAGAATACGTAGAAATCTCTCTATTATTTATTATAACTGCATGTGAATATAATTATCTCAAAATAAAAATTGTAAAATAAAAAATGTAATGTAATGGACAACATTAAAATATGATAGCTGATATTTTTAAAATCTACCCAAAGATTAAAATATACAGTTGCAGAAATCTGCAAGAAAGTATAACAAAAGGAAAGGGAGAGAGAAAACATGAGGAAAAAAAGAAGTGTTAGCAAATTAGTCCAGATGGTCCCTCACTTACTAATAGGAGGCCCAGAAAATACAGTGAAACAAAAACTGTTCTGAAGCAAGAATTAAGGAAGCCAGGCAGAATCAGGCCAATCACGAGTCCCAGGGAGCCGGCAGAATCGAAGTTACCAGATACCCTGGAGGCAGGGTCTAGGCATTTGGATCTCCCCATTCCCCATCATACCAGTTGAAGATTGGAGGTTTATACTCTGCAGATAGTGAATCCAGACTCTCCAGAGGTGGGGAGCTCAGCCTTCCTCCGGGCAGAAGTGAGGTGCCTTATTGAAAAAGTGGAGTGTGTGAGAAGCCTGCATATGGAGTCAAGAGACCCCTGCCCCCCTCCCAGTCCACTCGCAAATGGCTCACCCAGGCAGGAGAATGGAAGATTGCTCTCTGGAGGAACAGCTTGGCCCCACGGGGTCACCCACCAGCCCACAAGTCCCACCCCAACACGCAGATTTCCTTTAGCTGAAAGTACAATCGCTAGACAGTGAAGTGCACTCATCCTGAGAGTCTAGCATAGTGAATTTTCACTAACCGGACATGCCCTTAGTCACCCAGATCAAAAGGTAGAATAAACCAGCATCCCAGAAGCCCCTTTAGCCCTTTTCAGTTGCCACCCCCAGGCAAAGATAACACTACCATGACTCCTAGCAGCACAGATTTGTTTTGCCTGGTTCTATGCTTTAGGCAAAGGTGTGCTGTTTTAAGCCTGGCTTCTTCTGTCAGCATCATATTTGAGATTCACCCCATGACTGTGCACACAGATGGTCTATTCTCAGTGCTGGAGAGTGTTCCATTGTGTAGGTACACCATTGTCCACCCTACTGTTAATGAGCATTGTGGTCGTTTTCAATTTGGGCTCTTAAAAGTAAATGTTATGTGTTTAATCAGCTTTTAGTGCCTCCCTTTTAAATATAAACAGAAAGTCAAGGGATCACCTGAAGAAAGCCTGTAGCCTGGAAAATAGGGAGTAGTACAAAGGGCCTCAGCAGGAAACCGAAAGGAATGTCTTCAGAGAGAGAAGAGAAGATCCTCAGAACACCCACAAGATGCTCTAGCAAAGAAAAGAAAATGACAAGAACAGAAAGGAGCTCTGCAAAATGAACTAAGTGGAGCATAAATTTGAAAATTCAGTTTGAAGAGGAGAAGATAAGAATGAGAAAACACTCCAAAGAGTTAGACAAAATGGCAAAAGGAAGAAACAAAAGAAAATCAGATTGTTAGTCCAGGATATCCAGTGCCTAAATAGCAGGCACTCAGAACAGAGAAAACTAAGCAGAGAAAATCATCCAAGAAATAATAAAAGAGAGCATTACAGAACTGAGGGACATTGGTTCCCACACTGAGGGGCCTCACGAAGGGTCCAGTCCATTGAATAAAGACAGGCTTTCACCAAGGCACATTTCCATTAAGTTTCAGAACATCAAAGGCAAGGAGGTAACAGAGGATCAGGTCACAGAGGATCAGGTTCCAATGGCATCTGGCTTCTCCATAGCACCATGGAAGCTAGAAGATGGTGATGCAATGACTCTGGCCTCGAATTCAATACCCAGCCAAAGTATCCTCAGTATACATGGAAAATAAGAATTTTACAATGTAAATGTAAAATAAAATATTTTCAGATACTTAAGGCTTCAATACCGTTGCCTCCCCTGTGCACACTTACTATGGAGCCTACTAGAGAATGTGCTAGGTCTTGTGAACACCCAAGCCAGGGCAGAAAGGGGAATCAGGATATCAGACCCTGAAACTATGCCCCAAAGAGCTTTGTAAAAACCAGTGACTAACAGAAATTCTTGAGTTTTCAGGTTGGCAGATAAGAAAAGAAACAACTTACAGAAATGCTGAAACTCCTTCTGCTTATGAGATAAAAGAACCATCTTGGTCGGAACCAAGATGTCCAATTGCAGTCCTGCAGAAGAAGCTTGCTGGTCACAACCTGAACTTCCCCTACATGTTTCTGACTAACTCCCCTTAGACTTTGCACATGAGACCCATGAGGAGGCATGAAGAGATAACTGTGCATGCCCAAGGACTTTCCAGACCATCCCTCCCCTTCTGCCAATCACCTACCAATCCCAGAATTCACCCCCTCAATCTTCTCTAATCAAAGCACTGCCGTGAGACCAGCCCAGGGGACAGATATGAGATGGATACCTGTCTCCTTGGGAGTCAACTATTGATATAAAGCTTTTATTTTCTCAAAAGCTCGGTATCACGGTATTGGCCTCTAGCACACCAAGCAGTGAGCCCCTTTTGCTCGGTAACAACCTTGAGGCTGGAGCCCAGGGCTAAGGCCAGGGGGTTCCCAGGGAAGTGAGGATAGAGAGACCAAGAACACAGCAACAGCCAGTGTAAGCATCCGGAGCTCCAGGAGGGATGTTGTCAACAAAAAATTTAAATTGGTGGATTATCAAATATGTTTGAGAAACCAACAGTAATAAAAATCAAACAAACCCCTAAAATGGGGCAAATCCGAAAACAAAATTGCATAAGAAAATCAATGTAATCATGGTGTACTATGGGACCCATCTATGAATAATATTTACACAACAAGAGCAATCTCAGTGCTAGGAATGAATTTAACCAAAAATCATGATATGGCTACAAGAATAGGACAGGGAGAGGGGACATATGTATGACAGAGGGGGAGATAAAAAGCTGTGTCCTGGTCTTATAATTATGATAGTCGGCAGATAGTGCCTAATATCTGCAGTCCTATTCTTCAGATCTGGGGTTGGACATCTAAGCCATCTAAGAGGGCTGAAGACAGTTACCTTGGGAACTAAGTGGACTTGAAGTATGCAAGGGAAGGAAAGGGGACAGAAAATTTTTGTTTTAAGCTTGATAATGCTACAATCTGAATTTTTAAGCCATGTACATTTTATTTTTAAAAAAAAAAAACGTAAAGAAAAAAGTCTCGATTCACAACGCAATAAAACCAGATATAACTAATATAAAGGCTCTTTGCTTGGAAATTTTAAAGCTCTTAAGCAAAACTTGGATCAAAGAAGAAATCAAATCCCAAATTTGACATATCCAGAAATAATAAAAACACTACTATGGAGCTGTTGTTCCTCAGAGGAAAATTCATCGCCTTAAACATTTATATTAATAAACAAGAAGTAATGCAAATAATTGAATTAAACATCCAACTCAGTAGGTTAGAAAAAGAACAAGAGAATAACCCTAGTCATCGTTTTTGGCTGTCCTGCAAGGTGAAAACTCTCTGTGAGCAGAGCCCCACACAATCCCAGGTCCTCACCTTCTCTGCCTCAGTCTCTCCCAGGCTGAGTGGGGCCAACACGTGTGACTTGCAAGGCTAGGCCACAACATGGCTTTCTCTTGGGTCACTTGCTCCAGGGAAGCCAGCTGCCATATTGCAAAGACACTCAAGCAGTCCCATGGAGAGTCCCCACGATGAGGAGCCGTGGCCTTCTGCCAACACCAGCTGTGAGCAAGTCACCCTGGGAGGAGACCCACCAGCCCCAGCCAAGCCTGCAGACGGCTGCAGCCTGATGAGACTATGAAGCAGAGACAGCAGCCCAGCCACTCCCTGGTCCTCAGGAACAGTGTGAGACCATCGTTTGTTGTCTTAAGCCACTGAGCTTTGGGATAATTGTTAGGTGGGAAGAGATAATTAATACAATGGGAATCTAGTTAAAATGCAGGTTCTCCCCAAGCCACAGTAAGGCCTGAGATTTGGGCATTAACAAGTTCCCCATGGTGTCCAGGGCTGGAGAGGAATACGCTCGGCTCCACCATCAGAAACGCCCACCCCCAGCTTTGACTGGGAAGCTGGTGACACAAGCAAGGGCCACGGTGAGGGCACCAGAGGCCGCTGAAGTTGCAGCAGGGACTGCAGGATGGCCAGGGGCACTCCAACACTGGCAAATGCACAAGGCCAGCAGCCACGTGCACCTCAGCCCAGCCTCGCAGCACAGCTTTGGCTGCATGGACTCCTGGAGGCTCTGTGAGGTCCCCTATAGCCTTTCAATAGATTCCATTCCCTCCAAATCAGAGCTCGGTTCTGTTTGCCTGCAGCTGGGAACTCTGGCTGACCTTGTTGTTCTGTGTCTAGGGAATAGTTTTTTGCCAAAGTTGCACTGCAAGGTCACCACATGGTCCACAAAAACGTCTCTGCTGGGCCTCCTGGGCACACACACCAAGGATGGTGCTGGGGAACTATATGTAGATAACTTAGCCCCCATGAAGGCTCAACACTGAAGGAGTGGAGGAAGTCGCAAACAAAGACCCACCTGAGACTTGGGCTTATGACATTGGAGTGAGCCCTGGTGAGTGTCAGGGACCCTGGCCTCTTAGAGGGTGTCTTGGAAGGACCGACCCATCACTGATACCTGAGTGTACAAAAGGGAGACATGAGGAACAGTGTAATACACACAAGCCTCCCAGGGTGCACCTTGCCATGATTGAGCCTGAGAATCTGAGAATCAGGACGTGCACTAGTGACAGCAAGAATCCCATGTGGCCCAGCAGAGGCTTGGCTCACTGGGGGCTTGACACCCACCGGGCTGCCTGCAGGAGATGCAGACTGTGTGTTGGGGGTGGGCAGGTGGAGGAGGAAAAGGAGGCCAGCATCTTTGCCCAGGAGGATGTTTTTGTTTGCTGGGATATTTCAGGAGTTCTAGGGAGCCCCAGGCAGGTGTGCAGAGGGTGCCTGGGTGCCAGTGGGACTGAGGTGGCGGAGTTTGGGGATGATGTGCTTAGGTTCAGAAAAAGCAAGTCCTGGGTTCAAGACTCTGAGTGGGAAGGGAGGACAGTCCCTAGTCAGGGGCCATTATGCTGCCCCATGGGGACATGTGTGGGGCACATTATTTGCCATCTGGGAGTGAACGCAGGTCCTCCCCTATTTCCTGACCCTGCCTCATCCAACTGCAGAGAATGGGTGTCCTGGGCAGCACAGAGAGAAGTGCTGTTTGACTGGCCAAGCCCCTGGTCAATCTGACTCCAGGGCCTGGCCCACACAGGGACCTTGACATCAACAGGACTCTTACTTGCAAATATCAGAGACTCTATGTACTGACAGGGCTAGCTCAGAGGCTCTCCAGGAGGCCTGGAGGAAACAGGGACAAGGCAGGAAAAGCCACAGCCAGGACCACAGCCAAAAACCAGACCCCAGCTCAGGCTGGTGAGGAGCCCCCTGGGGCTGCCATGGAGCAGTGGGTGCGCCCTTGCACAGCCACTGCCCACCTCGAGCAGGGAGCCGCTGGTGGGGCTGACCTTGACCAGAGCCTCCATGTTGCCTGTGCTGCTGCAAAGGAGGCTGGGAAGGGAGCCTGGACCTGCCTAATCCTGCAAGGGAAGATTGAGCCTCAGCAGGGAGAGCTGCCCGGGGTGGGGAGGGAGTTCAGATCCCGGGCAGCCAAGCCAGCGCAGTCCTGTGCACTTCAAGGCTGCTCCTAGCAGTGGCCACAGGCGTGGGAAGAGCTCCAGGTCCTTGGCCTTTGGATGCACTCTTGGCGGACAGGGAACTGGAATACTGACTACCTTCCAGACTCAGCCCCAGCAGGCTCTCAGACTTGTTCTCCTGATTCCAGACAGAGCGGCACCACCTCGGGGCGACCACCAGCACTTCTGCCACATTTGGGCCAAAGTGGGTCACAGGGCAGCCTAGTTTTATGGGATGGGAAATGAACTCTGTTTTCCTCCAAGGAACAGCACAGGGTATGATGGGGACAGCTTTGCAATCACTGCCCTGACAGCCTTGGAACCTCCTAACCTGAAGCCCATGGTGGCTTCTGCATGGGGAGGCCTCATGGAGCCTGCACCCAGAGCTCTGTGGGCACCGCAAGGTTGGTGGCCACAGTCACGGCCCTACAGGTGGGTGGGGAGGCCTGTGATTCTTTAAAGCATGGAAGTTCTACCCTAGGAGGGGAGAAGTTGTCCATTGTGCCCAATTATCAGGTCTTGCAAAGCCCTGGGAATGGCCATGCTGATAGCTCATATCGCCTCAGAGAGGTGTCCACGGTGCCAGGAGAGTGGCGGACAACCTTGCACACTTGTCTGGCTGGAGACAAGCAGGATGTGTGCACAGAAGCACAGCCATGTGTGTGCAAAGACCAGCATTCAGTTGCCATTCATTCCTCCATTCACTGGGTATGTATTGACGACCTACTATGTGCTGGGCACTGTCCCAGGGGCTAAAGAATCAGCAGGAACTGAGACAGACAAAAACCTTGTTCTCACAGGCCAAAAACCAGATAGATAAAATGATGGTGATGCACACTTTAGGGAAAAGACAGCAGGACTGAGGAACAGGGGCCACTGTTGGAAACAGCTGTTCAAACAGGGAGGGAGTCGCGAGAAAAAGGCACTGGAGTAGTTGCAGTGGATGGAGAAGTCAGACCAGCAAAGCTTAGAATTCCTAGGCCTGGTGGCTATTTAGTTTCTAGAACCCAGGGGTCAGAACCCAGAAGCCCAACCCCAGGGAGACTGGCCATCCACCCTCACGGTGCCCCTTCCTGCAGATCTGCACTCCAACCCATCCTCACCATGGGAGACATTTGAGAGTCAGTTGCTATGGGAAGTATTTCAACTGGCAGGAATTCAAAAGTCAAGAATGACTGCCTATCAACCCTCAAGGGTCCCCACCTGGGAGATTTAATGGGCTTTTATTGGGCATGCTGGGAACTCGCCCCAGGAATGAAGTGGCTCTGCAGCCATGCAGCAGCTTCCTAATCCAGGATTAAGCTGCCAAGAGGCAGGGGCCATGCTGCCTGCCCTTTCTATTGCTGTCCAAGAAGGCACCCCCAGCCATCATCAACCTCTGTGGGTGGAGGCAGAGGGTACAATCTCAACTAGTGGGTGGTTAAGCTACGAAACACTCCAACCTCTCACCTGCTGGTGGCTACAGCAGCTCTGAGTACAGATGCCTGTCCTAAGTGTGGTGTACAAGACTGCAGACAGAGACGTGCTTCTGCCGGTAACCTGAGCTAGGGACTGCTAGAAACGACCCCAGCTTGTGATAAAGGCCAAGGAAATGCTCTGCTGATTAAGAGGAGCTGTCAGACTGGTGGTGAGGTGCGACAGTAATGCTTCCCCATCTGCATCCTACCGCCCTGGTTCAGATCACTAATGGAAATGACCGTGATCAAGCAGCATGGCCAGACTCCAAAGGGGGCCAAAGAGGAGCTCCCTGCCTCCCCCACAGTGTTCACTCAGTGGGTGGGAGCCAGAATGGGAAACTAGGGGTGGAGAAACCCTGGGGGAAGTGTGAGCCCCACCTCTCACACCTTCATCAGAAGTATTGAGGTCAGAGCCTGTGGGACTCAGAGGAAGGACAAAAATGCTGCTCACAGGATCATGGCAGTGGGTGAGGGCCCCTGTCCAGTAAGGGTTTGTTGCAAAAAACAGACACCAGTACAGTGATGCAGGAGAAAGGTATGGAGCAGTGGGAATGGCATACTCACTTCATCACTGGGAAGGCTGAGAAAGGACCTCGGGTGGGCTCTCCAGGATACCCCCACTGGAAGTGTTAATATCCAGAACATCTTCCACAGCTGTGAGGCAGGGGTCGACGAGACATTGAATCCAAACTGTAGAACACAAAAGATGAAAAGAAGATCCAAAAAATAGCCAATAAAAAAGAAAATCACCTTTGAGAAAAGACGGTTTGACTGACAGCCCACCTCATGGCAGCCACTGAGGCCACAGAACAGTGGATTCGTGTCTTCAAAGTGCTGCAAAAATGGCTCGACTTAGCATTGCATACCCAGCAAAACTATCCTTCAAGAAAGAGGGTGAAATGAATCAAAGGTAACATCAGAGAAGAAGAGACGGTTTATCACCAAAAGATGCTTCAAAGGAACTTGTGTTCAGAATTCTGGTTTCCAGCATTGGCGTTTCTCCGTCTTCCCCGGCCCCGCCCTCCCTGCCGGCTCCTCCTCTGTCTTCCCTGGGAATCATCTTCCCTGTCTTTCCTGGGCACTGCCCTGCCTGCCGCTCCACTCTCCCTCTCCCGGATCCCATGTCCTACCCCTGAAACTAACTTCAGATTTCTCATTCTCTTATTAAAAGCAGTATATTGGGTGGGGGGGGGGGGGGAAGCAGTGCATTGAAAGGCCACCATTAAGAAAGTGAAAAGACGACCCACAGAATGTGAGAAAAATTTTGCAAATCATACATCTGATGATGAATTTGTATTTAGAATATATATGGGACTATTAGAATTCAATAATAAAGAGACAACCCAATTTAAAATTGGGAAAGAGACTTGAATAAACATTTCTCAAAGAAGATATACAAGTGACCATGAGGAACATGAAAGGATGCTCAAAATTACGAGCCCTCAGGGAAATGCAAATCAAAGCCGCAGCAGGGGCCCCTCACATCTGCTAGGATGGCTAGAATAAAAAAAACCCACAAGAACAAGTGCTGACAAGGAAGTGGAGAAACTGGGACCCTCACTGATTCCATACATGGTGGAATGTAAAACAGCGCAGATGCTTTGGAAAATAGACTGGCAGCTCCTTAGATGATTAAATATGAAGTTACCATGTGAGCCAGCAATTTCGCTCCTAGCTCTTTACAACAGAGAAATGAACGTTCACCCATAAATTGTACCTGAATATTCACAGCAGCATTATTCAGTATAGCAAAAAAGTGGACGCAGCCCAAATGCCTATCCACTGCCGAGTGGATACACAGCATGCGGTGCACTGTACAGTGGTGTATTATTCAGCCACGAAAAGGGAAATATGCATGCCACAACCGGGGCAAACCTTGGAAACCTCATGCTCAGTGAGAGAAGGCAGTCAGAAAGGACTAATTCATGACGCCACTTACGTGAAATGTCCAGAATGGGCAAATCTGCAGAGACAGAACGCAGACCACTGGTTGTCAGGGGCTGGGGGTATGGAGGATAGAGGACATACAGGGTTCTTCTTTGGGGTAATGAAAATGTCCTGGAATTGGATAGCTGTGATGGCTGCACAACTCTGTGAAGGCAGAAAAAGCCATTGAGTTACACACTGTAAGGGGATGAATTGGGTGTTATGTGAATTCTGAGTAAAGCAGTTTAGACAACAGAAAGCAAAGCACAGCCGACCTGGAAGCTCATGCCTGTAATCTCAGCACTTTGGGAGGCTGAGGCAGGTGGATCGAGACCAGCCTGACCCTGTCTCTACTAAAAATACAAAAATCCATCAGGTGTAGTGGCACATGCTTATAATCCCAGCTACTCAGGAGGCTGAGGCAGGAGAATCACTTGAACCCAGGAGGCGGAGGTTATGGTGAACTGAGATTGCACCACTGCACTCCAGTCTGGAGAGCCATACTCCATCTTAAAAAAAAAAAATGCAAAACATTTCTTCTCTTCCTTAGTTCTAATCCCAAACTTGCATATGAGATCCATCATCTACTCAGAAAGCCAAGCCGCGCTCTGCTTCACAGAAATCATTCTCTTCAGAAGCAGCTGGTGTTAAGATAGACAACCCCCTCCCCACGCAAAATTACAATGTATATTCTTTCATACCCAGAAAATGGGTCTCACCCTGCCCTGTCCAATGGAAATACAACATGAGCCAGGAGTGTCATTTTAAATTTTCTAGTGGCCTCATTTTAGAAAGCAAAATAGATAGGTAAAATTAATTTTAACACTATATTTTATTTAATCCAATATATCCAAAACATTATAATTTCAAAATGTAATTCATTTAAAATGTTTAATATTTTACATCTGACGTGTGTTTTGCACACACAAGACATCACAATTGAGATGAAGCACATTTGAAGCTGTCAGCCACAGCAGAGAACTGCCCTCTGTAAGTCCCAAGGGACAGATTGGCTTAGGCAAAGGGAGAAATGGAACTTGGCTGATGTAACTGAAGGCTGGGACAGATGTAGATTTTAGACACCACTGGATCCAGAGGTTTAAACTTTCTCTCTCTTTCCCCTCCCCTCTCTCCCTCTCTACCCACCCTCTCTCTCTCTCTCTGCCTCTGACCTTTCTTCTCTCCCTCTCAACTCCTCTCTCCTTCTCTGCCTCTCTTTCTCTGATTCTCTTTCCTCCCCTCTCCCTGTCTCTCTCTCTCCCCTTCCCCCTTCCTCTCTCCCTACTTTCCTCCTTCCTTCTCTCTCTTTCTCTCCTTCCCTCTCTCTTTTTTCTTTCTTTTCTTTCTCCTTCCCTTTCTCCCTCCCCCGCTCCTTCTCTGCCTCTCTTTTTCTTCTTTCTTCCCTTCGCTCCCTCCCTCTCTCCCCATCTCATGGTTCTGAATTCCTCTGAATTAGCTTCTCTCCCAGGCTCATGGAGTGGCCCCCAGCAGTGCTTGGTTTACAAACTCCCCCTCAACTATATAAAGGAGGAATCTCTTTTTCAGGGGAAGAAAATGTCCCAATGGGGTGGCACGCTGAGCCCTGACAGGAGGAAGGGAGACTCTGGCCAGTCAGGCTGTGACTCACTCCGCTGCTGGCGGGCCAGAGAAGCAGCGTCCCCCACCCTCTACCTGCACCTGAGCCGTACTCTCTGGGGCTGAGAAAGTACACAGCTCTGCTCAGACGTTTTGTTAATGGAGTTTCTTAATTGTCTGTAACTTACCTAATTTTGCTCCCAAGCTTCTGCCCTACTGGGAAGCAGGAACAACATTCCAAACTTTGAAAATAGCTTAATCTAGCACTATTTAAATGATCTCTCTTGTTTTCATAGTCTCTTGTGGGAAAATGGGAAGTTCTGGTCGCAGTTCAACCTCCTATTAGGATCTTTCTCCATTTTCCTCCTTCTTCCCAAGATGATACTGGGGGCTAAGGCAAAGCTCCTGGGTCTTCCTGGCAGTAGGGAAGGGGAGGTCAGCCCTGTGGGCCTCCTGTGGGAGTACCTTAGCACACTCAGGGCCCCCTGTACAGCTGTGCAAGTTGTGCACTGCACAATTCCATGGGACAATATCAGCATAGACTAGAGTGTACATGGTCCTCCCTGGAGTTGTCCCTCCCCTCTGCTCCTCAGCCCTGAATGCCCCTGGCTTCTAGATGTGTGCTGGCTCTCACCCCTGCCCAGCAGCCCCCTCCTCCTGACTCCAGGCCCTGCTGTTCTGGCAGGCCTCTCAGCACCTCTGTGCCTCTTGAGGGGCCATAGGAGACTTCTGGGTCACTCACCCCTACACAGTAGACAAGATGTGCTGTCTCTAGGGGAGAAAGCAGGCCTCTCCTTCACACCCGCCTTTCTCAGTCCCACCAGGAGAGCTGGAGTCTCCATCAAAACCCCTGACCCTGCCAGATGTAGAGGGGTAACTGAGTCTCTTCCCATTCAAGCTTTGCTTTTGCCAGGTGAGGCAGCAGAAGGGTTGGGCAACCCGGATTCCCTCTGTCCGTTGCCTCGGGCGGTCTCAGTGGCCTGTGGTCAGTAGGAATGAGGGCTTCTTTGTCCCAGGCAGTGTCCACCCTCCAGGAAGCATGGGTTTACAAGGCACGAAATAATTACACAGTTCCACCCCACCCTGCAGGGGAGGGTGCTGGCCATTAGAATTATTCCTTTATTTTAAAATAGGGAAACTGAGGCTGCGAAAGAAACAGAGACTTGCTCCAAATCACAGGAGGCACAAGCCACAAGACCGGGATCCCCGGCCAGGCCTGCGCCTTCTGCTCTCGCTCTCATGGACTGATCATTAAAAAGGAATTTGCATCTCAAAAACTACTGTTTAAGGAATTTGTTCCACTAAGAAACAAGAGGACTTCTGGCTCTCTTTCTTGGACTTAAAACTGTTTTTGCACCCTCCCTCCAACCTTTCAGGCTGGCAAATGTGCAAAGAATGGCAGGAATGTCGCGCACCTGTGGGTGCCAAGTTGTCTGAGAGGCCCAGCCCGAGGGAGATGAGCCCCGCTCAGAGCCCCACTGGGAGGGGTAGGAGCCACCGGGCAGGCTCGGCCGCAAGGAACAAAGGAGGAACAGCCCTGGGGAGGGCACTGCAGGGGCAAGGGAACCCACGGGGCAGGCTGGGCCCCAGCTCCCCTCACACCAGGCAGGCAGCATCTGGGTGGTCGGTGAGAGCCTTAGATAGGACCCCCCCACTCCCCACCCCGCAGGCAGCATCCGGTGGAAGGAAGGCCGATCTGCAGAGGGAAATAAATGCGTCAGGATTCTCAGTAGCTGTGGATAGACAGGTGATGTGGTTCTGAGTTGGCCTGTGGTCACGTGGAGGGTAAGTCCCCGGGCCTGCAGGGCGAGGGTGAGCGGAGCCAGGAGGCCGGCCTGCTCGGGACTCAGGAAGAGCCCATACTTCAATTCAAGCCTGCCGGACGTCTTAGCCCAAAGGCTGTCAGGCAGAAGGGATTCTCTTCCTGGCGGGGGGCGGGGGGGGCGGGTCGAGGTTTTGTTCTCTCCAGGCCCTCTCCGGATGGAAAGGAGGAGCACCTGGGGGGTGGGGAGGGAGGTCTGGTTCACTCAGTCTCCACCCAAATGTTCATTGCAACCAGAAACCTCCTCACAGGCACCCGGACAAGGCGCTGCCATGTATCTGGGCACCCAAGGCCCAGGCAAGTTGACATAGTCAGTCACCATCATAGGGCACCACGAAGGGTAGGGGCAGCGGGAAGTCATGCTCACCCAGGCCAGAGGGGCAGGGGGAGGAGGGACTGTCACCAGCACAGGCCAGCATAAGGGAGGACGCCCACCCCAAGGGAGAGCCAGGGGAGCCAAGAGCAGGGCACTGCCACTCTCCCACCCAGCCTCCCTCCTGGCAACCAGTGGAGGGGGCTGAGCAGTAGACTTTGCAGGGTCACATGTCCGCAGAGAGAGAAGGGCAGGCCAGAGAAGGACCCCGAGCCAGCAGGCAGAATGCAGCCCAGAATCTGCGCACCGAGAGCAGAGCCCCGGCATCGGTCTTCAGCCTCTCACTGGCACCTCACCATTGATCAGAGGAAAGCCTTTATGTAGGCCACAGCTTTTTGCTAGAATTTAAGATTATTTTTACCTCTATCGTAGTTATTTGTAAAGACTCCTTCCATTAGGAATGGTTCTGTCCTATTCATGGTACCCACTTAGTGCCATCAAGTCTTCCTTTTGAATCATTTCTTCTGGTTGAAAAAGGAAGAGCATTTTCAGAGAAAAAGTCCAGGTAGATGGAAGACCTGGGTGCGTGGAGCGAGAGATACCAAAGCGAGGGCATGCCAAGGCCAGCCCCAAACTCCCAATCAGCCTGACTTCACCGGAGCCTCCTGGCAGGCGCAGCACGGAGCACTGCCTGCTGGGAGATTGAACCTGCAACCCAGCAAGCAGGGATGGAGCCGCTTGTCAAATGCCACCCAAGCCCATAGAGTCCAAGTCTTCAGACACAAAACTTGGCTTCTGCAACTAAAACAGCTCAAAAACAGAAGGGGAGCGCTGGGGAGCCAAACAGGGGAAAGAGAAAAACAAGCGTGACGGGGGCCTCGTCCAAATCCAAACCACTCATTTATGAAAATTCGGGAGTGAGACAGTTGAGGACATTGAAATATGAAACATTAATTTTATTAGTGTGATAATGACATAGTGGTTATATAAGAAAAAATGTCTATCCATTAGAAAAAATACAAACAGTCTTATGAACAAAGAAAAGAGGTATTTGTCAAAGCTGGGCTTCAGGAACGTTCACCGGGAAGCAACGAGGTGCGAGGTAGAAGCTGGAACCTGAGATTCCAGGCAGAGGCTCCAAGAGTCAGACACCTCCCCAGGCCAGGGGCACAGCTGACAGGACCCATGGTATCTGGGACTCTGAACGTCCTGAGCTCCTTCTCTGTCCTGGCCCCGGCTGGGGTAGAGGCCATGGCACTGGCCCTGGGGTGGCCCTGCTGCCTGTGACTGCAGCCCAGTGAGGGACAGGCCTGCCACAGACAGCATGTGGCAGGCAGGTCACCCAGGCAGGGCTGCTCAGTGGGGCAGGATCTTCTGCAGGCTCGGGAGGGTTCCACCGGGAGGTGGCTTTGCCAAGATGGAGATCCCACCATGGGGCATGGGAGGGAGATGAGAGGCTCTTCCCTGGACCTTGTGAGCTGCAGCCAGAGCAGCGTCCCGAGGGCAGTGAGTGAGGAGAGGCCAGGGCTGCAGGGAGGCTGGGGCGCCAGCATCGGGGAAACACGTGTAACATAAAACGTACCATCTTACCCATGCTTAAGTGCACAGCTCAGTGGCACTAACAGCATTCCCACTGTTCTGCAGCCACCACCACCATCCATCTCAGAACAATCATCTTCCCCACTGAAGCTCTGTCTCCATCCAACTCTCACTCCCACCCCTCCTTCTGCAGCCTCTGGCGCCCACCATTCCATCTCCATCTCTATGACTGGGACTACTCTAGGGACCTCGTAAAGGTGGAATCATATGTATTTGTCTTTTTGTGCTTGGCTTACTTCTCCTAGCATCATGTCCTCAAGTTCATCCATGTCAGAGCATGTGTGAGAATCGCCTTCCTTTCAAAGGCTGAATGGGCTTCCATTGTTGGGGTGCGCTGCTTTTGTCTGTCCATTCACCTGTCGATGGACACTTGGGGCGCCTCTGCCTTTTGGCTGTGTGAAGAGTGCTGCCGTGAAGGTGGGTGTGCAAGTGTCTCTGAGAACCTCCTCTCCATTCATGTGTTTACCCAGAATCAGCGTTGCTGGATCACTTGGTGATTCTATGCTTAACTTTTTCAGGAACTGCCACACCTCCTCCACAGCAACTGTACGATTTTCCTTTCCCACCAGCAGTGGGGAGACCTTCCCCTCCACTGCACACTTCTCCACAATCTGCAAAACCTTGCTGTTCAAACGGACTGACCCCTCCCCTGCCATGTGGCCTGAGTCTACTAGTCAGAGCACCTCATCCTTCAGGCCGGAATGACTGGTTCAAATAGCAAATCAAGACGTTGCCCCAAACACTGGCCAGTGAAATCCCTACCTGGATGTGCACGCTGACCAAGGGCATCCTGTTTTCACCAGGACTGCTCAGCTGGTAGGCCTGGAGCCACTGGTGGCCATCACTGTCCCCTCCATCCCTGGCTTGGGAAGAGTTGGCCTGAGAATGAAGCCCGTACGTAGGACAGAGAAGGAGGACAGACTCCTCATGAACTCCAGGAGCCCCTGGATCCAGCCATACCTGAGATGCACACTTGGACTTGTCAGTTTCACGAGCCTGCCAGTTCCCTTTCTTGCTCCAGCCAGCTTAAGTTTCTGTCATTTCTAATGCAGGGAGGCACCCAGCAGGGAACATGTGCTCAGGTGATTCTCAGGCTGTTTTAGCCCAATGCAGCAATGATGGCTGGAAAGCCCATCTATCAAACAAACCCCACGCTGGGGAGAGGGCATGAGTCTCCCAGCCTCAAGGGCAGACTCAAGGGGCTGGCGGTATCTACAAGGTGGCTACAGGAGAAATGCTCCTGAGAACATGCTTTCCTCGAAGTGCCCAAGGCCCCAGGGCGTCGCTCACTGCCAGTCGCTCGCGCCCCTCTGCTCTGTGTCAAGCCTCTGGGCGTCAGGCCCTGGTTTGTCCTCCAGGAGTCTCCAGCCACAGAGCACCGCAGCACGCAGCAGAGAGTCTTAAGTTTGAATCCTGGCCCCACCATGGGTAACTGCATGTCCTTGAGGGTAGTGACTTCACCTCTCTGCTCCCAGGTTCCCCTCCCTACAGTAGGGCTGGTCCTGGTACTGACTTGCAGCCTGGCAGCCTTGTATGCTGCAGAAACCACTCCCCAGCATCGGTGTCCCATTCCCTAAAGGTCTGTGGTGCAGCTGCCCACGTGCCCAGTGCAGGCTGGCCGGAGGCTCTGCTCCAGGACTAGACGCTCAGCCTGGACATGACCCAAGTCACTTCCACCGACAACTCCGTGATGGTTGACCT